>JAJOOF010011659.1:0-48776 GCA_029582545.1 Solanum lignicaule
TTTGTTCGCTTCGCGATAGCTATGCTGAATTGGGAGGTTCCCCCCTTTTGGATTAACACCACGCAATTAGACAATCTATTAGAATAAGTTGGGTGTGGTCATTCTCGAGGAGGGAAATTAATCAAGTTGTTGTTCAATTGCAACTCCATTCCTTGTAGTAGTGCTGTCAATTCTGCTTTTAAGGAATTTGTAGCATAATGGTTGCTCATATAGCCTAGTACCCATTCTCCCTTTATATTCCTAATTACTCCCCCTATTCCTTCTCTCCCCGGGTTACCCATTGACGAACCATTCATGTTTAGTTGAATCCTTTTGTTGGAGGTTCACATTTGATGTATGTGGTTTTTGGGGTAATGCTTCTTTTCGAGGGTCCAATTTAGGGGTGTCAAATGGGCAGGTTGGGTTGAAATTAAAGATATTAAAATGGATTGAAATAGAAAGTGGTTGGGTCCTGAACCCCCCCCCCCCCCCAAGTTTACATTAGGCTTCAATGGTCTTAAAAATGGGTTGGGTCTTGACCCACCCAATTTGACCCCCTTAATCTCAATAATTGGAATATATTTTATTTAAGTTTTATAACCACAATTTAAATTTCAACTAAAGATTTTTTTTAAAAAAAGGTTACAAATGGATAGATAAATCTTAAAAGATATAAAATTGATAGTAATTTATACCTTTAATAAAGGAACATATATTACATCAATGCAAATAAAGAGTTTTAAAATTGGTTGAAATTAGAGATTAAATTGGACTCAATTAAGGATTACATTAAAATGGGTTAGGACTTGAATGAGTTGAGATTGAACCCAATTCAAATTGTTTTGAGCCCAACCCTTAAAATTATTGGCGGGTTGGGTGGGTTACGTACAATTGGGCTCAATTTTGACACCTCTAGTCCACTTAGTGAAATATATTCTCTAGAGTGAGTTCTAGTCTTTGTAATGCTTATTTTCGTACTTATATTATTGTGCTGGTTTTCATTTCTTGTCCTCCAAATGTTCTATATGAAGAAATTGTTCACTTCCTATGAATTTAATAATGTTTTTCAAAGGGGAAACTTAGGTCTTTAAGTCTAACTAGCCAATCGCCCCCTCCATTATTTATAATCTAATTTATTGAATATATAACTCCCAAGTCTAGCCACATTTTCCTAACTATCTCACATTCTAGAAATATGTGGGTGAACGTTTTGGGAGTGTTGCATATATGGCATAGCTTACTAATTTATATTCCTGTGTTGTTTAGATAATCCCGTGTGGGGATCCTATTATGCTGGCACTGCCAAATGAATTATTTTCTTTTATTTGGGAATTTTAGTGAACAAATCCATGTAAATTCATTTATTTTTTGAGGGGTTTTAACATTGTTTTTCTTATTAGAAAATGATATACGTAGCTTGTTGTTAGGACGCCCTTATGGCAAGGCCTCCAAGCGGCTTTGTCCTTTAGTGCTCCTTTTGTATAGGTACATTGTAGGAGGTTTTTTAGCTCTTAAGTTAACTCGAATCATGTAGGTCCTCTTCCGTCCTGGACATACTTAGATAGGAAGATTCAAATGTTGAGGTCTCTCTCATTTATGTGGATCGGGCCTGGTAGTAGTTCTCTCAGTATTTTATCGTTAGGTAGCCATCAGTCGTGCCAGACATTCCATCCTACCATGAGGTTTTTCTATTGTCTACTACTATTAACCTTTTCGATAAAAATTCCATCCTACCATGACATTTTTCCGTTGTCTACTACTATTAACCTTTCAGTTTCAGAAACTGTTATGAAATATATCTTATTTTTATTAATTATTTTTGTATTACTTGCATCGAAATATGTTTATTAGGTTATTACATTATAAATTTTATTCAAACTAATTTTTTTAGAAAAGTTGTTCATCTGTCACATTATAGGACAACATTAACTTATTTACTCAATCAATTTATTTTTCATTTTTCTATTTTAAATGAAATTTATGTTTCTAATAGAAGTTAAATCACAAAAATACTATTATTTTTAAAGTATAAAAAGAAAAGATAAAAAAATTTGATAATACAATGATAACACTCAATTTATCCTAAAGACAAGTAAGAGAATAAGCGGTCATTAGCAATAAAAACCCAACTAAGAGTCGGGGACGTATTCCAAAGCCAAAAATTTTCACGGTGTTCATTGCTGCCTCAAGAATAGATGTGGACATCAACACACCAATCTGTAGGAGTCTATTCCACATTTGCTCTTACATTAGGAGAAGGACAACCTGGGCTCTGATACCAATTTGTCACAACCCAACCCATCGGGTCGTACGGGCATCTACTCTAACACCTAAGTAGGAGAACCCTTGATCCCCGAATGGTTAAAAACATGCGGAAGATTAAGAAAACAAGAGATAATGTAAATTCATGAGAGTTTTACATAATAAAGAGTTCAAATTATACCACATAAATTGTAAATAAACTACGCCCCACGAATCTAGTCTAAACAGGTACAAGAGCTTCTAAGATTACAAGATATAAAATACAGTAACTAATGACTAGTCTGTCACCATTCTCGCTCCTTTCTTGATCTTAGTTTAAATAATCTATCTCATCAAGGAGTTCCCTGACTACAACCCCTACCAACCCGGCCAACCACTCTCGACATTCCCTCCCTTCTTCTGTATCACAATTCAACCTTTGACCACCTAGTATACTCTATCAAGGCTCGCTAACCATTTCGAATACGAACCCCTTCCCAATGTAGGTCTTGGGTACTTATGCATCATGAACTCTAACCCACTTCTCATTGTCTAAGAACACTGACATCCTCTTTAAAATTGCCGATAATAACACGTGGACCTCGGTCTCCACTTACCAACCGACATACCGATTGGGCCTAATCATTCTCTGTTAATTCTAGTAAACGAGATATAAATAATTAATTACTACACAGTAAACACACATACAAGGATGCATAATTCAATTATCATTTTGGGAGCAACATACAATTTCCCAATAGCAATGGTAGGTAGATATGAATATAGTAGTCACAAATGGTTCTCTCAAGGAACCCACACTCAAAAGGTTAAGATGTTGGAACATGACACTCGATCCCATATGTATGTGTCTGAACGTGACCCCCGGTTCGATATATGTGTAAAAACGTGACACCCGATCCAATATATGTGTCGCAGCGTGACACCCGATCCAGTCAGCACAACCACAACCATAATCACACCCATAATAAACAATTCACATAGTCACACAGTCAAGTAACATGTTCAAGGCATGTAATTTTTCCATAAATAGTCATTTCATTAGGTTCGATTCATGTTTCTTTATTCCCATACATACACACATAAAATAGAGCCATTGACAAGCATATATAACACAAACGGCAAGTCAAACCATCACCTACCCCTAGTTCACAGGACAAGGTTTTATCCCCCGCTACACATCATATTTAACAACTAGGGTACATCTATAACCGTCTCTTTTTCCGCGCCCGAAGGCCTAAACACAAATTTGACCATCAATTAACAATATATTACACAGTGAGAACGAATTTACGACTATTCAAGTAAGTAAACATAGCCTACCTGGGTGCCAAGCAACAACAGAGGGATTGTAGCTCCAAACCTAGCTTTCGGACAATGAGACGATGGATTTTGGCCAGAAATTAAGGAGTTTTTTCATCAACCTTGTGCTAGAAATCTATTTCTCCTCCCTTCCCTAGCCTAGAGTAGCCTTTTGAGGGTTTCTGGAGTTATCCTCGCTTTTGTTTTGGCACTTAGGGAAAAAGGAGAAAATAAGACTCAGCGTCATTAAGTTCTGCCCCTGACCATCTTGCTCTGGCGTTCCAATCCCGTTGCGGTGGCCTTCGCCATGGCAGCATCACCTCGCTCTGGTGGGACAGTGGGGCCCAACTGCTTATGATGTTTTACCCTTCTTAAATAATGACAGTTCTGGTCGTTACAATAGATACCAATTTACCCCTCGTTTGTCCTCGAACGATAAGCAGAGGAGTAAGCATAATTTCATTTGGAGTACTTTGAAACTAATGATCGGCCCGTCATGGGACGATGAAAGATAGCGGTTCCCAAGGTTTATGCACTAATATTAGGCATATTTATATGCCTAAGTTTCTAATATTTAACCGTGATGTGATTGAATTAAAGAATAATCTTGAGATTATTAGCTTAATTTGGTGGAACTTCTGTTGATTGTGCACTAACACACATGATTAGTTGTTTCAGGAACTTTCAAGAAGATTTGAGTCGATTCGAAGAAAGGAAAAGTGAGAAATAAACTAAGGCAAAATGGGCATTAGCGTACTGGCAGGCATGATGCGCCATAGCCAGAACTACAGAAGACCAATGCCAGGCGCACTAGCCGGCGTGACGCGCCACAACCAGAACCAGAAAAGCCCAATGGCAGACGCACTGATTGGCGCGACGCACCACAGCACTGTGGACAGAATGAGAAGCCAGGCGCGATGGTTGGAGGGGCTCCCATGTTTGTTCTGACTTTTCCAGCGAAAATAGATTAAAATATGAGTCCTTATTGAATTAGACTTTGACCTTACTCTTCCTAACTTCTATAAATAGACCCCTAGGGCTATTTTGTAGGGAGTTTCAACATTATTTTGGTGTGCAAGAGCAAGTTCAACGTTTCTAATAGGTTTTGACTTTCTATCTCTTCTTTATTTCTGGAAATCGCATGAACAATTATATTTGTGGTTTTCTAATAGTATGAGTTGCTAAATGCCCTAGTTCTAGGGCTGTAGCTACAGATTGATTATTTTATATTAAAGGCTTTTGAATTAATTATTGGTTATCGTTTAAGTTACGTTTATATTCTTGTTTTAGTATTTCTTAAATGGCCATCATAGAGATAAATCTCTTTTCTATTCTTAAAATCGAGAGAGGATAAGGTAGATAGACCAAAGAATATAAAAAGATTGATCTTCAATTAAATTAAGTTGATTTGTGTTCAGGAGTGACTCCCAGACGAACAACATGCTTGGTTACGAAATAGGACGAAATATAAATGCTAGCCAATTAGGACTGCATATCCCCGCTCAACGATGTAGTTAGACAACTAATTTGAGTAGGCGACTAGAGGTCGAGAGACCCAACTCATACAATTAACCCTGTAAATCAGTAACTTGATAACCAAAATTAGTTCATTGCCTGAGATACGATACATGAAGTCCAAAGCATGCTGCAGCCCTGGAATTTTCCAAATCCCTGTTTTATTATTTCATTCCTGCATTCTTTTCTTTACAAGTAAAATTCAAACTCTTTTGGCATTCTTAAATAAATAATTAGACTAGTATAATTTAGTAAAAATAGTTAATCTACAAGTCCTTTGGGTTTGATAAATTCGGTTCTTTTAAGAGCCACTATATTACTTGCGCGACCGCGTACAGTTGAGTGTATATTGGGGAGCAACAAGTTTTTCGCACCGCTGCCGGAGACTTAGAAATTGATTTATATTTGACTTTCTTAAGTCAACGATTACATTGTTCAAGTGTTAATAACTTGATATTAGCTCTTGTGAATTGCAGGCGTTTGATTCTTAATTTTGGCTCGGAAAGGAGAACTTGTCGAACCCGACGACCAACCTAAAAGAGCTTTAAGACTACGAAGAAAGCTGGCAAACCAAGGACGTCAATAGTAATTAGGTCTAGACCTCCCAGAAAATATGAAGGGTAACAGAGAAGATAACGTGAACAACCAAGAAAACATGAACAACCAAGAAACAGAGGTACCGGCAAGACCAGTCCATGACGTGGCAGTCCCACTCACAGCCAATGTGGCGTCTAGTATAAGGAAACCACGATCGGGTGGTAGACTTGAACCAAAATAGAACATGGTACAACTTATCCACTCAATGGTATAGTTCACCGGTCTACCCCATGAGGATCCTTAAATCCACATTAGGAACTTTTTAGAGATAAGTGACACATACATTCAGAATGGAGTCTCATTGGACTATGTGAGGCTGACGTTGTTTCCACACTCGTTGTTAAGAGACGCCACGCAGTGGTTAGATTCAGAGACACAAAACTCCATGGTTCATGGTTTGCCAAATGTAGGATCTATTGAAAATAAAACTGAAGGTTGTATATAAGGCGAGCAACATAGAAACTCTTTTCCTGTTGGAAGATCCTTAAGAGCTACTAGCTATCTTGATATTGTTTATGCATATTTGTGTGGTCCTATGAACACAAAGTGTCTTGGTGGTTCTCAATATATTTTGTTACTAATTGATGATTATAGTCGGATGAGTTGGGTATTTTTTTTTTTAAGATCAAATCAAAAACTTTTGCAAGCTTCAAAAAATTCAAGGTGTTGATTGAAAACCAAGTTGATGACAAAGTTAAGGTTATGCGTACTGATAGAAGAGTGAGTTCTTATCACAACAATTTAAGTTATTTTGTGAAGAAAATGGAATTCACATGGAGTTGATTGCACCTTACACTCCATAGAAAAATGGGATTGCTGAGCGAAAGAACCGAACTGTAGTGGACATGGCCAAGAGCATGTTAAAGAGTAATGATCTTCCAAATCAGTTTTGGTTTGAGGCTGTTCACACTGCAGTTTATCTGATTAATATCTCTCCAACCAAACCAGTCAAGGGCCAACACCTTTAGAAATCTAGAAAGGTAGAAAACCTTGGGTAATTCATCTGAGAATTTATTATTGTATTTCATATGCTCTAATAAATTCTAAACATCATAAAAATGTTGAGAAAAAAAATCAAAAAAATGCATCTTTTTCGGATATTGCTCTGAATCTAAGGCTTTTATATTGTATAATCCCACAAATGGTAAGGTAATTATCAGGAGAGACGTAGTTATTGAAGAAAAGACTGCTGGAAATGGGAAATCAACAATAAAAGCTCACAAGTTTAGTGGAAGATAAAGCCTTTCTACTTAAGAAGTAAGTCATTCTCTGGCTAATAGGCAGTCTCTTACTAATACACCAAGTCACTCTTCAGGAAACTCCAGTGACACAAGTCCAAGGTGTAGCTGCCCAACATTGATTGTGCATGACTCAGAAGGTCCCAGTGAAACTCCTCCACGAAAGTTTAGATCACCTTCAGATACTTAGGAAACATGTACCTTTGCTTTATTCGGTGCAGACCTAGCTAGATTTTAGGAAGCTTAAAAAGATAGAATGGAGGTGTGCAATGGAAGAAGAGCTTATGGCTTTAGGAAAAATTGGACATGGGACTAAAAAGGGTGTTCAAGACAAAGTACCATGCTGACAGAAGCATTCAGAAATATAAAACCATATTGGTCCCAAAAGGATATTCGCAGTAACAAGGTATGGACTTTGATGAAACCTTCTCTCTAGTTCCTTGCTTTGGAACAATAAGATTCCTTTTAGCTTTGGTTGTACAATTAAAGTGAAAGGTTTATCAATTTGAAGTTAAGTCTTCATTCCTTAATGATGATATGGAAGAAGAAGTGTATGTAACACAACCAGATGGTTATGTGGAGAAAGGAAAGGAGAACAAAGTATACAAGTTGAGAAAGCACTCTATGGGCTAAAAAAAGCTCCTTGCGCATGGTACAACAAAATCGATTCTCATTTCAGAGAAAATGCTTTTGAAAGAATTAAGAATGAGCTAACTTTATATGTGAAGAAATAGGAAATTTTTTTAATCATTCGTGCCGTCTTTTGCAATTTGTGGAATTCGGAGACAAGGGTGAGTACTTGGAGTCTTGGATCAGCCTGTCTCCTTCTGTATATATATGTTAGCTTATTTTTTGCGTTTGAAACGACTCATTGTTTTCCACTTTTGTGACTTCTTTTTATCTTCTTACACATTTTTCATATTTGTGACTTCCAGATCCTAGGAGGGTATCTATTGTACTTAGTTTTTTGTTTGCTTTTCGTTTCTGTCTTTCCTTATTGGTAGTATTATTTATGTTAAGTTCTACTCTTGCACTCACTACTTGACGTTCTGAGTATAGAGAGCTTTCTTTAGCAAATAAACCTTATTTTCTTGCCCCTTGACAACAAAGCCATCTGGTTGCTCAACATAAATATTCTCCTAGAGAAGACCATTGAGAAAGGCCGACTTAACATCAAGTTGATAAACTCTCAAACCTCTTTCCACTGCAATGGCTAGTAGCAATCTGATTGTGTCAAGTCGAGCAACTGGTGCGAAAGTTTCTGATTAGTCTACTCCAAAGTTCTGAGCATTACCTTTCACTACAAAGCCTCGCTTTGTGTTTGTTAATGGAACCATCAGCATTTAGCTTTGTCCAGAAGACCCATTTTACATTAATAATCTTTCTGTCTAGAGGTTTCTCAACAAGAACCCAAGTCTGATTTTTTTCGATCATCATCATCTCCTCATTCATTGCTGCCACCTATTTGTCATCCCCTTATGCTTCCTCATAGCTTGCGGGCTCACAAATTGCAGTATTGCATCTCTGATAGATATCAGAGATCAACCGCATGCCTCTAATAGGAGGATCATCTACTAGATCTTTTGGATCTAATAAACTGTCAACTGGTGGATTGTTTTCAGGCTTCTCCTAGTTCCAGTGCTGGTCCTCAATGAAGTGGACATCTCTACTTACAACAATTTTCTCTGTTTGAAGTTCATAGATCTTATATGCTTTGAAGAAAACATTGTAGCCTATAAAGATGCCAGGAACTGCCTTCTTGTCAAGCTTATCTCTTTTAACCTGTGGTATATAAGAGAAACACAAGCAGCCAAAAATTCTGAGAAATTGCAATGAGGGTTTATGACCATACATGCTTCATATGGTGTTTTTATCCTTTACAGATCTAGAAGGAAGTCTGTTTTGCAAAAAAACAGCAGTGCTGGCAGCCTCCACCCAGAACCTTTTTGGTAGATGTTTCTCATGTAGCATGCACCTAGTCATCTCCATTATAGTTCTGCTTTTCCGCTCACTAACTCCATTGTGTTGTGGAATATAAGGGACGATTAGCTGATGTTATGACAAACTTCTATAGAGTTGTCTACCATAAGAAAAGTTGTCTACTCTTCTTCCAAAGGATTGAGCAAGAAACACCTCCCCTTCATTTTGACCTTGAATATCTCATAGTCTGATGGATCTTCCATCACACAAGTTTTGTTTTTGAAGAACAGATTGAATCCATTCTCCATTAGTTGACCAACACTGAGAAGGTTTCTATCAAGGTCTGGAACATACAAAACATTTGCAATAAGCTTAGTTCTAGAGCCACTGGTAATGGCTAAGGCGCCCTTGCCTTTCACAACAAGCCACTCACCATTTCCATTTCTAACTTTCTTTGTCTCAGTGTTCCACAATTCTTTCAACAACATCTTCTCATATGTCATATGGTTAGAGCAACCACTATCAATTAACTAACTTTCACTTGAATATAGGTTTGGGAAACAAGTTGCAACAAAAAGGTGGTCTTCTTTTCGATCAGCAACTTGATCTTCAACTTCAGGCTGCTGAATTTTGGCTTTACAAATTACAGTTTCATGACCCTGCTGATTGCACTTGCTGCATTTTGCATCAAGTCTCCTCCAACATTTCAAAGGACGGTGACCTTTTTTTTTCACAATGCCGACAAGGAGGATAGCTAGCCTTCTTGCTTTTAGCAACATTCTCACTATTTTGTCCTTGTATCTTCTTGTTCTACTTCTTCTTGTTTCCTCCACCATCTTGATGTTTAACTAATAGGGCTCCTTCAACAACTCATTCCTGTCTCATTACACGTCGTTATTCTTGTGCTTGAAAAGCACTTAAGAGCTCCGCTAGTGTAATTTTGGACAAGTCCTTAGTATTTTCTAAGGTTGTAACAGTAGCCTCAAATTTTTCAAGTACTGTTACAAGGATTTTCTCGACAATCCTTGAATCGTTAAAAGTGGAACCCAATAATCTGACTCGATTTGCTATATTAAGAAGTCGGTCAAAATACTCCTTTATGTTTTCACTTTCCTTCATCCTTTGCAGCTCAAACTCACGCACTAAATTTAGCACTTGCGTCCCTCGAATTCTTTCATCTCCTTCATACTCAGTCTTGAGATAATCCCATACCTCTTTTGCTGACTTCAGGGACATAATACGAGTGAAGATAGTAGATGAAACTGTTGTATACAAGCATACCTTTGCCTTTGGTTTCATGGTTTTCCTTTCCTTGTGATTTTTCATCTGCGCGATTGTGGGATTGTTTGGTAAGGGAACAATCTTGTAATCATCTTCTACAGCTTCCCAGAGATCCAAAGCTTCTAGATATGTCTGCATTCTGATTGCCAGATCTGATAACTTTCTCCATTAAAAGTTGGTGGTGCCATTGAAGTAAAAACATGTTTCTCCGTCCATGGAATTCACTAAAACAGATTAATGAACACACACAAGTCCCTCAAGAATAAAAAGCTCTGATACCAATTGTAGTTAATTAATGTGGAAACCCAAAAAAAGAACAAAGGAGAACTTAAGAATAATGAAAGATTAGAACTATAAAGCAATGAAGAACAAGAAAGAAGAGATAACTTTATTTGATAATGCAGTCTTTTTTCACTGCCTAAGATTTACACTTACAATAAAGAACTAACTTCATGGTCCTAAAAATCAGCAACACATCTGCTGAAGATAAACAAACTCCTAGAGACTAGGTCAAGAAGTTATTTGAGGAAAACTAAAGCTAATTTACTGCAGTAAATAAATAAAAGGCTATAGTCCTATAACATAGCAACTAACAGTAACAACCAAACTTAAATTAGTGATTGTTTTGTATTTTGGTGCTTGTGTGGATGTTAAACCAAACTTAAAGTTGTGACTGTTTTGTGTTTTTGTGCTTGTGTGGTTGTTCAACCAAACTTAAAGTAGTGACTGCTTTTTATTTTGGTGGTTAACTTAAGTAATTGTGGTTGTTGGTTGAAATAATGAAACACTATGATGTTTGTGTTTAATGATCAAGAAAGCACTAGTTATGTTACGCCTTGATGTTATTATTTCATGTTTTGTTATCATATTACCTATTACATGTAACTGTAGTTTTATAAAAAAAGGACACGTTAATTGAACATACACAAAGATATATATATATAGCTTTAATCAGCAGAAACATACATCACTAAAACACCAAACCAAACTAATCCTCAAAATGAGAACCGTAGAACAAAAAGACCTTGCGTTAATAACAATTACATTCATAAAAAAATTCAACGACACACTAAATAAAAGAACAATATCACATTACATATCAAACTAATGCCCAAAATCAGTTTCAACATCCATCTACACTTCAACTATTTTTCTTGATTTTTGCTTTTCTTCAACAGATCCAAAATCATAGCATTCGCTTGGCAAGGAAATTCTGGATCATACCAATTGAAAAACTTATAAGAATTTTGAAATAAAGACTGCATTTCATAAAATCAAAGTTTAAAAAACATAGTAAGAACTTGGCAAATAAAAAGAAAAAAAATATGAAACAATGCATACCACATAGTGTCTACAACTGAGAAATCTACGTCCGGGATTGTCATTTGTCCATGAAATTTTCAGAATTGGAGGAGTTCCACATAAACAAATAAGTCTCCTCTTATAATTCATTATTTTAGCAAATGCAATTAAAACAAAAAAGAGAGAAAAATTCCGAAATTTGAAATGGGAGAAGGGATTAGGGAGAATAAATAGTTACAGAATAAAGAGAGAAAGTTCTAAAAATATGTCAAATATTATAGAAAAATGTAGATTTGAGGGTTTTTTTGACCGTTGTAGCTTTATGATGTGGCAAAAAGTTACTTCCTCACGCGCCTAGTAGAGTTTGTTGTCAATTTCTATGTCAGCTGGACAATAAAGGTGTACACGATGGAGTAATAAACAAGTTGGGGGGGGGGAGTTAATTAAAACGGAATATAGTTTAGGTGTACACTGAATAAAAAGCTTCAAGTTCAGGGAGGTAATGAGCAGTTTTGCCTTTTATTTTATATTACATGTTTTCCTCTCTGTGCTTCATTTTGCTTTCTAAGGAGTTCTGTGAGGTCCATATGATTATTCATAAGTCTAGCTAACTTGGGATTCAGATGTAGTAGTTGTTGCTCTTTACTATGCCAATGTTATTATGAAAAGGAGTGGCATAGAGAAATAACTACTACACCTCAATCCCAAATTAGCAAGATTGGTGAATAATTATATGGACCTCACAGAACACCCTAGAAAGCGAAATGATAATTTTCAAAACATCCTAAACGGTAAAACACACCATCAATGAAGAAGTAAGGAATGTTGCATCTACAACATTATTGAAACCACCACTTGAGAAAGGAAGATCTGATAGCCACTGGAAAAATAAATCTATGTCTCTTGTCTAGCTATTTCATTGTAACATGCAATATGTTTATTCTTAAGCAACGAGAGGTGAAAGAAGCCTCAAAACATTAAATTAGGATGCATTACCCCATCAATGTTTTATAAGCCATAAGTTATAAGCCCTACAACTAGGCTCTGTATCTAGTTCATGGCTCATGCGAATAAACATATTCTTTTGTTGCAATAAATATTTGACATATGGAAATGACATAGTGAAATATTTCTCTAAATCTAGAGCACATGAGGATCAAAGAAGAAGATCATTCTAATAATGGTGGAGTGATGACAACAGTACAAAACAGTTCATAAAAGGCCCATAAAGATTTGTTCAAAATGATTTTGTGCCACATGTTGGTTCCTTTTTTCTAGTTGAGATTCAGACAGGGTTTTAATATGGTTTCTCTATGTGAATGACAAAACTATTGTTCATACTTAGGTTGCAATGGGGTCAGCCAAAAAAGGCTATTAAGTAAAAAATGGATACAAACCATTATAATAATCGTCACATTAAAGATGAGTAACGACAGGTCTAGATCGCCAACAGATGGGTTTTGGAATTTCAACCCAAGAAAAGTTAAATTAGCATTGAAAAACATAAGAAGTTGATCATTTCCATCAACTCATGTTGTAATGTAATATTATCTACCCCTATTCAGGTGCACATTACTTGGACATTAAAATCACCATCATGAATACAAAAGACGAAATTAAAGATTTATAAGATGAAACATATGAATTTACAAACCTGAAGGACATGAAAATTTTACAAAATCCTATAAATCAAACGCAACATATATTAATTTTTGAAATCAAGATATAATTTCACAACATCAAGTTAAAATTTAAAGAAAATAGAGAAGCTATCGTGAAGTACAAAAAAATATTTAACACTTGGAAACTGAAATTTGTATTCAGGTTAGTGGTTGGGTGTATGACAATACTCTCTAATTAAGATTTATAGAAGTAGGAAATTAAGGAACTAAATCAATGGTATTATTGAGGGGGAAACAATTTTAAAATGGAAAGATCTAGGAGAAGCAAATCGTTGAACATTTAAGAAGCACCACGATTGTTGATGTAGCAGAATAGTCAATTTAATGTACAATATTCATAAGTCTTATGGAAAAATCTCATTCTCTCAATGGGATAAGCCTATGAAAATTGCTACAACACCTATACTCCAGCAATAAGAATGTTCTAGAAACTCGTTTGATTGAAAAACAAAAGCAAACAATGGCTTTGAAGAACCTGAACTAGAAGTATACTCACTAGTCAATCAAGCGAAAGATTATCACTTCACTCGTCTAGGTAAAATCATTATAGTGAAACAAAAAGAACCCTAAACCCCGATGGACAATAATTTTTTGCTATGTAGTTGATGAGAGAAAACTTATGTCAGTTTTAAGAACTTAAGATCACCCCTTACACGAACAATTACAAAAAAAGAACGAAAAAGTAACGAACAGGATATAAAACATCTCAAAACAAGTAACAAAATTTATGAAGCTATTGGATGTTATAACTAAAGTAGAACTGTTATAGAAAGAAACATAACATTCTTAATTATATCTTCCAGGTCAGAATTTCAGGGAGGGGAGAAAAATAAGTTATATGTTCACCATATTTTCTGAGAGAGTGGAGAAGAATACATCGCTCATGAGAAGGGAATGTTAGCCTAGTAATAAATGATTAAATAGCAAATCCTCTTCATAATAAATTAACCAAATCATGCTTGTCAGAATATGTCAAAAAATTTCATCTAAACTAGGGAACACATTAAGACATCCAATCTTCTTCATCTAAATATACAAATTTTGGAAATGTATTTGTTACTCAAAAATATCTCTAATCTTCACTTTGAGGTTTAAGATATGAAATTAATACTTCTCAAAGCTAATATAGTTCCCTTGTGTGTTAAATTCAACAAGCTGGCAAGCCAAAAATTGAAAGTCTCCGTAAATTCATCGCATCCCAACAAATGAAAATAAAACATTATAAAATATTTCACCCATACATCAATATTTGAAATAATCATTAAAGTCTCCATCAATGTACTATCTTATATCTATTTACCAGTGAGTTGTTTATGAGTACCTTCTTCCTTTCTTTAGGTGTCGTAGGGATGTGACGGAAACAAGAACTTACAAATTTTATCATGTCTTCTAATCAAAGAAAGTGAGTGATACATAAGTACTTTTGAGAATTGAATAAAAAATGACTCTATGTTACTAAGTTATTGCGTAGGGTAAATTTATTAACTATGAGTTTGAATAAGTCTTTTACTAGAGTTGAAAGAGTCTTTGTTAGGTTGTTATTTGGTTGCAATATTTCTAGCACTTCCCTAGTTTCTAGTCAAGTGGGAGTCATAAATAGATATTATCTTCTGAGTTTGTAATCCTATAAAACCCGATGTTTCTAGTTAATAAAAAGGGTACTCCTGTAAAATATTTCCTTCATCTTCTTTGTGCATCTTTAAGTTTTGTAGTTAAAGAAGCTCGTTGTTTCCTACATTGTGATATCAAAGTAGGCGTTCGGTCTTTGACTGGGCGATAAAGAGATAAGCAACAGTCAGGGAGTGAGAAGAGAAGTATGTTTTTTGGAGTATCGAGATGAAGAACTTATTTAGGTCTCAAGATTTGTGGGACTTGATCGAAGATGGTTTCACAAATGTAGCAGAGTCGGATGCCGAGATAGAGAAGAGAATAAAGGAAATAAGAAAGAAGAATGCAAAAGATTTGTTCTTTATTCAACCGTCGTTCATAAGACAAATTTCTCTAGAATTGCAACTGCTACTACCTCAAGAGATGCTTGGCTCATTTCTAAAAATGAGTTTCAAGGTTCCTCAAAGGTAATTATTGTGAAACTACAATCTCTTCATTGTGATTTTGAAACGTTGTTCATGAAAAGAAATGAATATGTTCAAGATTTTTTATCAAGAGTCAGTGGATTTGTAAGTCAAATGTAATCATATGGTGAAGAGATAGGTGATACAATTGTAGCTTCAAAAGTATTTAGAAGATTACCTCCAAAGTTTGATCATGTGGTTGCAGCCATAGAGAAATCAAAAAACTTATCTAAGTTTTCATTTGATGAACTAATGGGCTCTTTGCAATATCACGAGTCACGGATGAATAAGTCAATAGAGAGAACTAAAGAACAAGATTTTCCAGTGAAGGAAGTGCATCCAATTCAGAATGAGAAATCTTTATAACAAAGAGCACGAGGACGTGGCAGAGACTCTTTTAGAGGCAGAGAACGTGGTAGAGGCAGAAGCCAATTTGGCTGGACAAACAACCGCAGATGTGGAGGGCAGTGCTACAATTGTCATAGATTTGTCCATGTAGAAGCTAAGTGATGGAATACAAATTATCAAGCTAATTATGCTGAGGAAGAGGAAGATGAAAGTGTGCTTTTCATGCCTCTCTCTAGAACCATATATTACAAGACTGATGTTTGGTTTGTGGATAGTGGATGCTCCTATCACTTGACCGGTGAAAGAAAAGGATTGAAAGAATTATATGAGACAAAAATGACGCGAATTCGGCTTGGTGATAATAAGGAAATTCAAGTTGAAGGTGAAGGTACTATTGTTGTCTAGACTAGTCAATGTAAAGTGAAACTTATTCAAAATGAGTTCTTTGATCCTAGTTTGGCACATAATAGTGTTGGGCAATTGTTGAGTTGTGGATTCTCGATCTTTTTTTATGATGACTCAGGTGTTATTAAGAATAAGAAGTCTGGTCAAATCTTAGCAAATGTTCACATTACAGATAATAAAATGTTTCATGGTTTGCCAAATAAAGGACCTGTTGAAAATACATGTGAAGGTTAAATGTATGGCAAACAACATAGAAAATATTTTCTTGTTGGAAGATCCTTAAGAGCTACTAGCTATCTTGAAATTGTTCATGCATATTTATGTGGTCCTATGAACAAAGAGTCTCTTGCTGGTTCTCAATATTTTTTGTTACTAATTGATTATTACAGTCGGATGAGTTGGGTATATTCTTTGAAGCTCAAATCAAAAACTTTTACAAGCTTCAAAAAATTCAAGGCGTTGATTGAAAACCATGTTGGTGACAAAGTTAAGGTTCTGTGTACCGATAGAGGAGATGAGTTGTTATCACAATAATTTAAGTTGTTTTGTGAAGAAAATGGAATTGACTACACATTACACTCCAGAGAAAAACGGGATTGCTGAGCGGATGAGCGGAAGAACATAACTGTAGTGGATATGGCTAGGAGCATGTTAAAGAGTAGTGATTTTCCCAATCATTTTTGGGTTGAGGTTGTGCAGACTACAATTTATCTGCTTAATATCTCTCTGACTAAAGTAGTCATGGGTCGAATACCTTTTGAAATCTGGAAAGGTAGAAAGCATTAGGTCAGTCGTTTGATAATTTTTTGTTATATTGCATATGTTCTAATAAATTCTAAACATCATAAAAATGTTGATAAAAAAATCTAAAAAATGAATCTTTTTGGGATATTTCTCTGAATCTAAGGATTTTATATTGTATAATCCCACAAATGGTAAGGTGATTATCAGGAGAGACGTTGTTTTCGAAGAAAAAACTGTTGGAAATGGGAAAGCAACTATAAAAGTTCACAAGTTAAGTGGGAGATGAAGCCTTTCGTATTTAAGAAGTAAGTCATTCTCTTGCTAATAATCAGTCTCTTACTAATACACCAAGTCACCCTTCAGGAAACTCCAGTGACACAAGTCCAAGGTGTAGCAGCCTAACATTGATGGTGCATGACTCAGAAGGTCCCAGTGAAACTCCTCCATGAAAGTTTAGATCACTTTCAGATATTTAGGAAACATGTATCTTTGTTTAATTTGGTGCAGACCCAGCTATATTTTAGGAAGCTTCAACAAAAATGGAATGGAGGTGTGCAATGGAAGAAGAGCTTATGGCTATAAGGAAAAATGAGACATGGGACTGTGTGGAACTTCCCAATGGAAAAAATGTTATCGGAGTAATAAGGGTGTTTAAGACAAAGTACAATGCTGACAGAAGCATGCAGAACACAAAGCTATATTGGTCCCAAAAGGATATTCGCAGCAACAAGGTATAGACGTTGACAAAACTTTCTCTCAAGTTGCTCGCTTTGAAACAATAAGAATCCTTTTAGCTTTGGCTTTATAATTAAAGTGGAAGGTTTGTCAATTTGATTTTAAGTCTGCATTCCTTAATGGTGATTTTAAAGAAGTGTATGTAACACAACCAGATAGTTATGTGGAGAAAGGAAAGGAGAACAAAGTATACAAGTTGAGGAAAGCACTTTATGGGCTAAAACAAGCTCCTTGCGCATGGTACAGAAAAATCGATACACATTTAAGAGAAAATGGTTTTGAAAGAAGTAAGACTGAGCTAACTTTATATGTGAAGAAATATGAAAAAAATGATCAATTTTTGGTGTAACACCCCATATCCGTAAACAGACCTAGTGTAGATTTTCTAGAGGTTGCAGGTGCAACCCACGGTGCAACCTATGGACAGTAGGGTGACCCACAGCTTGTGTTGTTGGTCTATGGTTCACACCTGAAACCTCCCCCAGAACTCAACCCAAAAATTCGGCTAAGTGATGACCCACGGCCGGACCTACGGTCCGTAGGTCAGGTCACAACCCATGGTCCGTGTCCTAGGATCGATGCCCCAGAAACCAGCCTCCAGTACTGATCGATGGTTGACCAGCATGGACCATCAGTCGATCTATGGTTCGTCGGTCACTCCAACAGAAGTTAAGTCGGGGGTCTTTCGGTCTTTTCCTATTTCGTTGGACCCCTAAACTACGTAGTTTTAACCCTAAAGTATGTAGTTTTAACCCTAAACTATGTGATTTTGGTTTGTTTTAGCCTGGAAACATAACTAGCACTTACCTAAGTCAAATCATTCATCAAAACTTAGAAGGTTAGAATGCTAAGAGGAGAAAGAAGTCAAGAAACCTAGTTCAAGAACACAACAAGTTTCCTCCAGTACTAGTCTTAAAATCGAAGGATTTCTCCGTGGAATTCGTCACCAGGTATGTGGGATTTCACTAGTGGATTCCTTTCGCCCATTAGGTCCCTAGAATTTAGTCAGATTCTTGATTCCCCAATATCAACTAGACCTAGGATTTCTAGAACTTCAACAGATTATCATGAAGTAGTTAATTTAATGTTCCAAATCAGATTATTATGTTATTACTTGGTTTTTTGAATGAATTTCAGAAACCCTAGCTATGTAGTTCTTTAGTTCTTGAAATACACATGCTAGGCCAAATATTTCAATTATTTCTGATATACATGCCTTAGTTTATGAATTTGTAATTATCAGTTTATTTATGTGCATTCTCGGTTTGCATGTTATTTTTGAGCTATCTAGTATATTACAGAAATTCAATCTTAGTGTGTTAATCTTTTAATCTATTAGGAGTAGCATAATACCGAACTGGACTAGGGTCAGTCACCCATATAGTCCCAGAACTATGAGCCACGTAGGTTGTAAGTTCCCTCTGTGGGAATCATTTTAGTGATCACGCCAGTATGCTTCTACACCTTTGGCCGGGTGTATTGGTTCCTCTCGATGGGGCGTATACATCGGACTCGACATTTAGCTCATGTGGCTATATGTCGATTGTTAGTAGCTCCCACAGCTCAGTTAGACTCTATTGCATTGACCACATTTCAGTATAGTCAGTTTTAAGTAGCAGCATGTTCTAAAAGTGGCTTTGTATTTAGTTAGTTCAGTTTTTAGTATCTATATCATGTTCAATTTATATCCTTGTTTTATTTCTTGTTCAGTTATATGTTATTTCAGCTTTACTCTATCTTGCATGCTCAGTACCTTTCAAGCACCAACGTATACTCTGTGCTACATATTTTCATTATGTAGGTTTAGGTTCTTAGCTTCCAGATCACACGTAGATCGGTTCCTGATCTCTAGCTCAACCGCATCAGTGGTGAGTCCTCATTCTCCGAGGACAATAATCATGTTATTTACTTCAGTATTTCAGTCTCTTAGTTTTAGTTTTGCTAGATTTAGCTGGGGCATGTCCCAACACTTCTAGTCAATTAGAGGCCATTATCAGACATAGTTAGATTCAACTTAGTATTTGGGTTTGATATTTCTGTTGTATTAAAACTCTCAGATTTTATATATTCAGTTTTAGAATGGGTATTCCCCATCATTTTCATTTACATGATATTTAAGCTTCCGCATCACTTATTATTATTCTTAGTATGCTCATGTCATGCCAGCAGGGTTAGGTTGGGGTGACTTGTGATCCTGGGTCCCGTGTCCACGTCTCGGGGTACCTCAGGGAGTGACAAACCTGGTATCAGAACACTAGGTTTAGGTGTCCTAGGATGTCTGAAAGGCCGCACTAGGTAGAGTCCTTTTCATGGGTTTGTAGTACGCACCACATCTAATGAGAGGGAGGCTACAGAGTGATTTAGGAAAAATCTTCAGTTTTATGTTACTCTTATCGTGCGTAAGGTATGGTCTAATTCTATTCTAACTCGACGTTCTACATTTCGATGATCATGCTTCCTTATAGAGTTAACGTTAGGAATGTGAATGCAATTAACGCGAATGCAGCTCCTCCAGTCTCAGATCAAGAAGTTTCGAATGCAGAGTTCCGTAACGCCATTCAAATATTGGCTCAAAGTGTGGCCAACCAGAACAATCAACGTGTTCCAATTATTGCAAATGTTAATGTTGGGTTAGTTGTAGCCACAATGCGAGATTTTGTTAGGATGAATCTGTCAGAGTTCTTAGGATCGCAGATTGGTAAGGATCCCCAGAACTTCATTGATGAGGTCAATAAGATCTTTGAAGTGATGCAGGTAACTGTGAATTATCAGGTTTAGTTAGCATCTTACCAACTTAAGGACGTGGCTCATATCTCGTATACTTATTGGAAAGAGAACATGGGTACAGATGCAGCTCCTATCACTTGGGATTGCTTTAGTGAGACTTTTCTAGATATGTTCTTCCGAAGAGAGGTATGAAAGGCATAAGCTCAGGAATTTATGAACTTAAGGCAAGGTAGCATGACAGTCCAAGAGTATGGGCTCAATTTTACCCAATTCTCCAAGTATGCTCCTCACATGGTTGCTAATTCCAAGGCCCAAATGAATAAGTTTCTATATAGAGTGTCAGACTTGGTGAAGACAGAGTGTAGAAATTCCATGTTACTTGAAGATATAAGCGTCTCTAGGCTCATGACTCACACTCAGCACGTTAAGGGTGATAAGCGTAGGGAATATGCCAAGGAGAACAAGAAGTCTAGGACTGGGAACTACGACTATTCTCAACAGAAATAAGGTGGTGGTAATTGCTCACAATTTCAGCAGAAGTCTTCAACTCCAGCACCTTCATCAGCTAGTGATCCATCCTCCAAGTTCCATAATGATCAGAAGGGTAGGGCATCAGGCTCTAAGTCTTAGGGAAGTGTTTCAGGTACCAAAACCTACCCAACTTGTCCTAAGTGTGGTAAGAACCATCCAGGCAAGTGCCTTGTAGGAAAAGAAGGATGCTTTAGGTATGGTCAGTCTGGTCACAAGTTAAAAGATTTTCCTTCTAGACAGGGTCAATGAGGTAATAATGGTAGAGATCAGTACGAAACTTCAGCAGCACCAGTATGTCACCCGACTCAGCAGGGTAACTCATCAGGTACAGGTGGCGGTCAGCGCTAGAACAGGTTGTATGCTCTTCAGGCTCTCCAGGATCAGAAAGACTCTCATGATGTAGTCACTGATATGTTACGAGTCTTTGACTTAAAGTTTTATGCTTTGTTAGATCCAGGGGCTACTCTTTCCTTTGTAACTCTTTATATAGTAGTCAAATTCGATGTTAGTCTAGAAACTCTCTCAGAACCTTTCTCAGACTCTACTCCAGTCGGTGACCCAGTTATGGCTAGAAAGGTATACAAAAATTTCCCTGTCACGGTCTCTCAGAAATTCACCTCAGCAGATCTTGTAGAGTTAGAAATGGTAGACTTCGATGTCATTCTAGGCATGGATTGGTTACATTCCTGTTATGCCTCGGTCCATTGTAGAACTAGGATTGTTCGTGTTTAGTTTCCAGACGAACCAATCTTAGAATGGAAGGGTAGCAGCTTAGCGCCTATGGGTTATCTCCATAATATAGTTCGGGTTAAGGATTAAAGCTCTGAAACCCCAAATCTTGAGTCAGTTCTCATAGTCAATGAGTTTCCAGAAGTGTTCCCAGAAGATCTTCCTAGAATTCCTCCAGAAAGGGAAATCGACTTTGGAATTGATCTCCTCCAGAATACCCTGCCTATATCTATTCCTCCTTACAGAATGGCTCTAGCAGAGTTTAAGAAATTGAAAGAGTAGTTGAAAGACCTTCTAGATAAGGGCTTCATCAGACCTAGTATTTCACTATAGGGTGCACTAGTGTTGTTCGTGAAAAATAAAGATGGTTCTATCAGAATGTGCATTGACTATAGGCAGTTGAATAAGGTCACAATCAAGAATAAGTGCCCCATCCCCAGGATTGATGACTTGCTTGACCAACTTCAGGGTGCCAGTCATTTCTCAAAGATAGACCTCAGATTGGGATATGATCAACTTAAAGTCAGAGACAGTGACATTCCAAAGATATCCTTTAGAACTCAGTATTGTTAATATGAATTTTTAGTTATGTCATTTGGACTAACCAATGCTCATGCAGCTTTCATGGATTTGATGAACAGAGTGTTCAAGCAGCACTTAGACTTGTTCGTTATCGTCTTCATTGATGGTATCCTCATTTACTCTAGGAATGAGGAAGAAAATGAGAACCATTTGACGGTTGTCTTGCAAACTCTCAAAGATCGACAGTTATTCACCAAATTTAACAAGTGCGGGTTTTGGTTACAATCAGTTGCTTTCCTTTGACATATAGTATCCAGTGAAGGGATCTGAGTGGATTCCTTGAAGATAGAAGTAGTGAAACAATGGCCCAGAGCAACCTCTCCTACAAATATAAGAAGTTTCTTGAGTCTAACGGCTTACTACAGAAGGTTCGTGGAAGGGTTTTCATTCGTAATCTCTCAATTGACTAAGTTGACGTAGAAAAATGTTACGTTCCAGTGGTCAGATGATTGTGAGAAAAGCCTCGCAAAACTGAAAACTAGGTTGACTACAGCTCCTGTTTTGGCTCTACCAGAGGGTTCAAATGGTTTTGTGATATGTAGTGATGCTTGCAGAGTCGGCCTAGGTTGTGTGTTGATGCAACGAGGTAAGGTTATAACTTATGCTTTGAGATAGCTTAAGGTGCATGAGAAGAATTATCCAACTCATGACCTTGAGCTAGCAGCAGTGGTTTTTGGACTTAAGATTTGGAGACATTACCTGTATGGCGTTCATGTAGATATGTTCACAGACCATAAGAGCCTTTAATATGTGTTCGCCCAGAAAGAGTTGAATCTTTGCTCTTAGTAGACTATCTATGTGTAGTGTAGCGCACGTTGAGGAAGAAAGAAAGGAACTAGCAAAGGATGTTCATAGATTTGCTCGCTTGGGAGTTCATCTTATGAGCATATCATATAGTGGTGTAACAATTTAGAATGGGTCAGAATATTCTATTGTAGTGAAGGTGAAGGAAAAGCAAGATAGTGATCCGATATTGCTTGAACTAAAGGGTGCAATCCACCAACAGAGGGTTGAGATTTTCTCCCAAGAGGGAGATGGTGTGCTTCGCTATCAGGGTCGATTTTGTGTTCCCAAGGTGGGTGCGTTGAGACAATAGATTCTTGAAGAAGCCTATAGCTCTAGATATTCTATTCATCCAGGCACCACTAAGATGTACTATGATTTTCGAGAAGTCTATTGGTGGAATGACATGAAAAGAGAAATAGTAGATTGTGTGGCTAGGTACCCCAATTGCCATCAAGTCAAGGTAGAACATCAGAATCTAGGAGGTATGACTCAAGAGATTGACATTCCTACTTCAAAGTGGGAAGTGATCAACATGGACTTCATCACAGGTTTACCTCATACTCGCAGACAACATGACTCCATTTGGGTGATAGTTGATAGAGTTACTAAGTCTTCATGCTTTTAAGGGGTTAAGACTACAGATTCGGCGGAGGAATATGCCAAGCCTTATATTGATGAGATACTTAGGTTGCACGGGGTTCCTTTGTCTATCATCTTAGATAGAGGTCCTCAGTTTACCTCTCATTTATCATTTCAGAAAGGTCTTGGTACTCAGGTTAACCTTAGCACAGTATTTCATGCACACACAGATGGTCAGTCAGAGTGTACCATTCAGATCTTAGAGGACATGTTGAGAGCCTATGTGATCGATTTCAAGGGTAGTTGGGATGATCACCTTCCTCTTATAGAGTTCACCTACAACAATATTTACCATTTCAGCATTCAGATGGCCCCTTATGAGGCATTGTATAGGCGTAGATGTAGATCTCCAGTTGGTTGGTTTGAAGTAGGTGAAGTGGCCTTGATAAGACCAGATTCATTTCATGATGGTATGGAGAAAGTGCAACTCATCAAGGATAGACTTAAGACAGCTTAGAGTCGCCAGAAGTCCTATGCATATGTAAGGAGAAGGGAACTACAAATTGATGATTGGGTTTTCCTGAAAGTGTCACCTATGAAAGGGGTGATAAGATTTGGCAAGAAAGAGAAGCTCAGTCCTAGATATGTAGGCCCTTACAAGATCTTGAAAAGGGTGGGTAAAGTGGCATATAAGTTAGAACTACCATCAGAATTAGCAGAAGTCTATCTGGTTTTTCACATTTCGTTGTTGTAGAAGTGTGTGGGTGATCCAGCATCTATAGTGCCTTTGGAGAGCGTGGCTGTGAAGGATAGCCTCACTTATGAAGAGGTTCCAGTTGAAATCCTTGATCATCGTGTTTGAAGGTTGAGAAACAAAGAAGTCGCTTCAGTCAAGGTTTTGTGGAGGAGTTAGTCCGTAGAGGGAGTTACTTAGGAAGCAGAAGCAGCCATGAAGGCCAAGTATCCTCAAGTTTTTCCTTCCGATTCCATTCTAGCTTGAGGTAATAGTTCCTCTTTAGTTTTTCAGTTATTCATTCGTAGTTTCGGTCTTAGTATACTGTTCCTTTAGTTTTTACTTGCAATTTCAGTATATTTGCATGTTCTTGGAAATTAGTTTAGTCAGAAATAAGTTTGTCCTGTTTAGTGGTAGGGTTGTAGCTCTTTCCCTCCATTTTAGCTAGTTTAGTCTTCATTCGAGGATGAATGATTTCAAGGGAGAGATAATGTAACACCCCATATCCGAAAAAAGACATAGTGCCAATTTTTCAGAAGTTACAGGTGCAACCGACGGTTGCCACCCACGGACAATAGGGTGACCCACGGCCGGACCTATGGTTCGTAGGCCAGTTGATGGACCGTGGTACGTGTCCATGGATCAACACCCTAGAAACCAGCCTCCAGTACTAATCAACGGTTTACCAGCATGAACCATCAGTCGATCGACGCTTTGTCGGTCAGTCTGACAGCAGTTAAGTTGGGCATCTTTTGGTCTTTTCCTATTTCGTTGGACCCCTGAACTACGTGGTTTTGGTTAGTTTTAACCTTGAAACATACCTAGAACTTACCAAAGTCAAATCATTTATCAAAACTTAAAAGGTTAGAACGCTAAGAGGAGAAAGAAGTCAAGAACCCTAGTTCAAGAATTCAACAACTTTCCTCCCGTACTAGCCCTGAAATCGAAGGATTTCTCTGTGGAATTTATCACCAAGTATGTGAGATTCCACTAGTGGGTTCCTTTTGCCCATTAGGTCCCTAGAATTCAGTCAGATTCTTGATTCCCCATTCTCAACTAGTCCTAGGGTTTCTAGAATCTCAACAGATTATCATGACGTAGTTAATTTAATGTTCCAAATCAAATTATCATCTTATTACTTGGTTCCTTGCATGAATTTCAGAACCCTAGCTATGTAGTTCATTAGTTCTTGAAATACAAATGCTAGGCCAGAAATTTTAGTTATTTTAGATATACATGCCTCAGTTTATGAAAGTGTCATTATCAGTTTATTTAGGTGCATTCTCAGTTTGCATGTTAGTTTTGAGCTATCTAGTATTTTATAGAAATTCAGTCTTAATGTGTTAATCTTTTATTCTATTCGGAGTAGCATAATACCGAGTTGGACTAGGGTCAGTCACCCATACAGTCCCAAAACTACGAGCCACGAAGGTTGTAAGTCCCCTCTGTGGGCATCATTTTAGTGATCACGCCAACATGCCTCTACACCTTTGGCCGGGTGTATTGGGTCCTCTCGATGGGGCGTATACATTGGACTCCACATTTAGCCCATGTGGTTTTATGTGGTTATTAGTATCTCCCACAGTTCACTCAGACTCTATTGCATTGACCACATTTTAGTATAGTCAGTTTTAAGTACCAGCTTGTTATAAAAGTGGTATTTGTATTAAGTTAGTTCAGTATTCAGTATATATATCATGTTCAGTTTATATCCTTGTTTTATTTCTTGTTCAGTTATATGTTATTTCAGATTTACTCTATCCTAGATGCTTAGTACCTCTCAACTACTGACGCATACTCTGTGCTACATCTTATCGTGATGTAGGTTCAGGTTCTCAACTTCCAGATTACGCATAGATTGGTTCTCGATCTCTAGCTCATCAGCATTAGTTGTGAGTCCTCATTCTCTGAGGACAATAGTCATGTTATTTACTTTAGTATTTTATTCTTTTGGTTTCAGTTTTGCTAGATTTAGCTAGTGCATGTCCCATCACTTCTAGTTAGTTAGAGGCTATTTTCAGACATAGTTAGATTCAACTTAGCTTTTGGATTTGATATTTCTCCTGTATTAAAACTCTCATATTTGATATATTCAGTTTTAGAATGGTTATTCCCCATCATTTTAATTTACATGATATTTAAGCTTCCACATCAGTTATTAGTATTCTTAGTATGCTTATGTCTTCCCAGCAGGGTTAACTTGGGGTCACTTGTGATCCTAGGTCCCGTGTCCACATCTCGGGGGTAGCTCAGGGCGTTACTTTTGGTATGTTTTTATATTGATGATATGATCTCTATGGGTTCATCTTACTCTCTGGTATGTGATTTCAAATCTTCTATGATGAAGAAAATTTGAAATGACGTATTTGGGAGTGTTGCATTATTTTCTTGGACTTGAAGTGAAGTAGGAAGAAGATAGAATTTTTATATCTTAACGGAAGTATGCCACTGATCTTCTCAAAAGATTAAACATGCTTAACTGCAAATAGTGGCTACTCAAATGAAAATAAATGAGAAGCTGCAACTTGATGATGGTATTGAAAAAGCTGAAGGAAGTTATTTTATAAATTTAATTGGAGGCTTTATTTAGTTGACGCACACTCATTCTGATATATCATTTTCTGTTAGACTGATTTCAAGGTTTATGCTTAGGCCATCGAAGCATCATCTTGGAGCAGCTAAAAGAGTGTTGCGCTATGTTGCTGGAACTACCAGATTTGGATTGTGGTACTTTCGATGCACTAATTTTAATCTCTATGGTTTTTCAGATAGTTATTCGGCAGGGAATGTGAACGGTAGAAAGAGTGTTTCTTGGAACCTTTTCACTCTTGGTTTTGCAGCTATTACTTGGAGTTTAAAGAAACAATCAATAACAGCATTGTCTTCTTTCGATGTTGAATATGTTGCAGCAACATCTTCAACATGTCAAGTGTTGTGGATGAGGAAATTAGTTGCTGATCTTCACCAAGAACAAATGGGAGCAACACAAATTTTATGTGATAATTTATCAGCAATTGCAATGGCCAAAAATCTTATTTGTTATGGAAGATCAAAGCACATAGATATTCGGCATCATTTCATCTGTGCTCTGGTATAAAAAGGGTTGATTGAGCTGAAGAGTTGTATCAGAGAATAACGAGTGGTAGATATTCTTACTAAAGTACTTCCTCATGCAAAGCACAATTATTTTATGTTATGCCTTAGCGTATGTGATTTTGAATCAAGGGGGAGTGTTAAGAATTGATTGAAAAAACAGTCATTTTGAATCAAGGGGGAGGGTTAAGAATTGATTGAAAAAATAGTGTAAGTCACTAAGTTACAGCGTACGGTAAATAATTTACTGTGAGTTTGAATTAGTTTTTTACTATAGTTGATAGTGTCTTCGTTATTTTATTGGTATTTTTCTGGCACTTTCCTAGTTTCTAGTCAAGTGGGATTCATGGATAGATATTATCTTACTGAGTCTGTAATCCTATAAAAGAAAATGTTTGTGAATAATAAAAAGGGCACTTCTACAAAGTATTTCCTTCGTCTTCTTTGTGCAGCTCTAAGTTTTGTAGTTAAAGAACCTCTGTGTATCCTAGAAGAACTTCATGGTTCTTGACAAAGAGTATATGTAAGTTAAGACTCTATTTCCTCCATGTACCAATCAAGTTAAACAATATATCAAACATGTTGAAACAAGTAGGTTTTTTTTATAGAACTATTGAGATTTAATTGCATAGATAATTGAAATTAAACTTTTATGTATCAAACAAAACAAATAGCTAGACTAGCTAGTAGTTTTTCTTCTTGTTAGCATGATTGGACAGATTCTAAATAAATGTACATATCTATGTAATAATTCTAAATATTTGTGTAATGATGATAGGAGATAGCATAGATTAATCTAGCATTTTTTCAGAGATATTACAATTAGGAATAGCATATATTTAGGGATATATAGTAGATTTTTAGACATGTAAATAAGAATTCTTTCTATTTAATGGAAGAACTCTCATTTGAGAGAACTCATTCAGCAAAATTGGCATGGTATTAGAGCCTTTTTCAATGCTTTGATTCTTAGTGTCTTTCATATGTGGTTCCTTTGAGAATTTTTTTTTAAAGTTTTTGTTCTGCTTACTGTTTTTTAGTCAACAGTCAGTCTTAACTATCTTGGAATTTTAGGCATCTTGGAATCTTAGTCTTGGTCATTCTGGTATTTTGTATAATTGCATTTCTATCTTCTTTAGCTTGTCAAGAACATGGCGTCATATTAGTTTGAGTCCTTCCATGTTCGTTTCAAAGGAAAAAATTACTCTTCTTAAGAATTTCAATTCCAACTATTTGTCACCGGAAAAGAATTATGGGGACATATAGATGGAAGCTATCCTACTCCTACCTATACTACAAAGCTCGGTCAATAGAAGGTTAACGATGCTCGGGTGATGACATAAACTTTATGGTCAATTGACCCTCTTATTGTTCTTAATCTCAGGCCATACATGAAAGCAAAGGGCATGTGAGATTATTTACAAAAGGTTTACAACCAAGACCATAGTGCAAGGCACTTTCGGTTAGAGCGTGAAATTGCTATGTACTCTTAAGGAGGTCTTTCTGTTCAAGATTGTTTCTCTGGATTTTAGAACTTATAGGCTGAATTTACCGATATCGTTTATGCTAAACTACCTCCCGAATCTCTTTCCATCATTCAAGGAGTTCATGAACAAAGCAAACGAGATCAATTTTTTTATGAAATTAGGATCTGATTTTCAAAGTGTTCTCTCCAATTTGATGAAGCGTGATCCATATCCCTCATTGGATATTCTTTTTAGGGAATTAATCCGTGAAGAGCAGCGTCTCTTTACACAAAATGCTTTTAATCAAGGAAATGTTGTCACTATTATATTTACCGCTCAAGGGAAAGGAAATGACATGGATATGGCTAGAACTCAATGCTATAGTTGCAAGAAATATAGTCATATTGATAGAAATTGTGGCAAGAAGTTCTGTATTTATTGTAAACAACAAGGACACATAATCAAAGAGTGTCCGAAACATCCTCAAAACCGTAGGGCAAATGCTTTTCAAGTTGGGATAAATGGTTCCACTAAAGATGTCACTCCCCGAGGCTACCCCCTGGGCATAAACACGGGACCTAGGATCACGAGTGACCCCAAACTAACCCTGAGTTGGCATATCATAAGCAAACTAGACATATCTATGAAAAGATGAACTAATGCGGAAGCTAAATCATGAGATACTTTAATTATGGGGAATACCGAATATTGGTCTGAATATATATAAAATTCTAAGAGCTTAGTGATACTGAACAATCACTCAAAAACTAACGATTAATCTAATACTATGTCTGAAAAGCCTCTACTGACAAGAGTTGTTGGGACATGCCCCCAGCTAAACCTAGAAAAAGTGAAACCTAACTGAAAGACTAAATCTGAAAACATGTCTATTGTCCTTAAAGTATGAGGACTCACCACTTAAGCTGCTAAATGTTGATAGGCAACCGATCTACGCGTGATATGGATACTGAGAACCTGAACCTACATCATAAAAATATGTAGCGCAGAGTATGTGTTTGTATTTGAAAGGTACTGAGCATGTAGGATAGGATAAAAGCTAAACAAAACATATAAGCTGAACAAGCATAACTGAGTAATGACATAATCTCAACATGATGGAAATACTGAAATATACTTAAAAGAACTGAACTGAATACAACGACTAAGTACATAATATGTTGAGACTAAATACTGAAGTATAATTGAAAACCTGGTCAAATACACTAGAATCTAACTGTGGGAGCTACTATTGACTGACATAAAACCACGTGAGCTAAACGTTAAGTCCGATGTATACACCCCATCTAGAGGACCCAATAAACCTTGCTAGTGGTATAAAGGCATGACTAGCGTGATCAGTAAAACTCATTCCCACTAAGGAGACTTAACCTATGGGGGCACGTAGTTCTGGGAGTATGAGGGTACGCATAAACCCTAGTCCACTCGGTGCTAAAGCCTACTCCCAACTGAATATGTTTATGATACATTATGACTGAAATACTGAAATACTTAATAGCTCAAAATACTAAAATGCAAAAATGAAAATGTAACAATTATATACTGATAATGTGACATTCGAAATTGGAGCATGTATATATGTTTAACTGACCTAGCATGTGTAATTCATGGACTAAGAGAATCTACACAACAAGGGTTCTGAGTTTTATGCAAAGAACGAAGCAACGATTCCATGAAAACATGATAATCTGATTAGTAATACTCTAACAACTAAATCACAACAAATAGCTAAGGTTTTAGAAACCTTAGGTCTAAGCAAGATACAGAAATCAAGAATCTGAGTGAATTATCAGGACCTAGTGGATGAAAGAAATCCACAAGTGAAATCCCACATACCTGGTGACAAAATCTACGAAGAAATCCTTCAATTTCGGGGCTGGAACTGAAGAAAACCTACTACGTGTTCTTGATGGGTTGGTTGACTCTTTCTCCTTTTTTTCACTCTATGTTCTGGTGAATTTTGGAGAATGAGGGTTCTGGATAAGTCTGACTAAGTTATTGGGCTTGGACTGAGTAAAACGACATAGTTTAGGTGTAAAACAATGTAGTTTAAGGGCCCCAAGCATAGGAAAAAGACCTAAATGACCCTAACTTAAAAGTTGATGAAGGCCACCCACGGAGGGACCTACGGTCGGTTGATTGACCTACCAACTCTAGGTAGGGGTCATCGGTCAAGTCTGACTGAGAGGAGTTCATTAAAACGAGCATAACTTCTTACTCGGAGATGGGAGTTTAGCAAACTTTTTGTCGTTGAAAAGAGGATTCAATTATCTATCATTTGAAAGGTGATGGGCCACCTAAATCCTTTTGTGCTAAAAGTTATGGCCGTTTGAAGTTGACCCAACAGAAATTTCCCTCGAACTGGCTGCTGGTCCAACCATGGACCGTATTGGTCGACCGTGGGTGAGATTTGAGACGATAAAGATTTGGGCCTTAACGACAGAACCCCACCTACAGTCCATGGTCCCACCTACGGTCCGTGGGTGGTTCCATTAGTACTGACACCAAATTTCCTAAAAACTAGGATTTTCTTCGTTTTGAGATACGAGGTGTTACAACATATAGCTTGTCTTTAGTAGGACAAGTTCTTACTCCTGAAATGGAACAACAAATGATCATGTCAGCATTTTCAGCTTTGGGGCTGCAAGGTAATGAGGTAATATCTAAAGTTTGGTGTGTTGATTCTTGCGCTACGAATCATATGACCAACTCTTGTTAAAAAAATCCGTGAGTATAATGGTCCAATACAAATTCAGGTTGCCAATGGTATTAATTCTCCCATTACCAAGGTTGGGGATATTACTGAAACTTTCAAAAATGTTTTTGTGTCACCAAAGCTCTCCACTAGTCTTATTTCAGTTGGCCAGTTGGTAGATAAAAATTATGAAGTGAATTTTCTCGTAATTGTTGCCTTGTGAAGAATCAAGTGTTGGGGAAGATAATCACGAATGGGCCTAAAGTTGTAAGATTGTTTCCTATAAACGTTTCTATACCTCCTGTTCTAGCTTTTGCTTCTACCACAACTAAGAATGAGGTTTGGCATAAATGTCTAGGACATCCAAATTCTATTGTGTTGCCTCATTTGTCCTGTTCTGGTTTATTGGAATATAGAAATCAATTTTCAATTACTTCCTTTGATTGTTCTACTTTTAAATTAGGCAAAAGTAAAACTCTTCCTTTTCCTAATTTTGGTAGTCGTGGTGTCAAGTGTTTTGATGTTATTCATAGTGATATTTGAGACAATTCACCAGTTATTTCTCATGATCATTTTGTGACATTTATAAACGACTATTGTCAGTTTACATGGGAGTATTTTTTTAGATCTAAATCTGTAGTGTTTTCCATATTCAAGAAATTTTTGGCTTATGTTGAGACTCAATTTTCCACATGCATCAAAATAATAAGATATGATTCTGGTGGAGAATATATGTTTCATGAATTCAATATTTTCTTGCTTGAGAAATGAATTTTATCACAATGCTCTTGCACATATACACCACAACAAATTGGGGTTATTGAGTGTAAAAATCATCACCTTTTAGATGTAACACGTACTTTATTGATTGAATCCTCTGTTCCATCAAAATATTGGGTTGAAGCTTTATCTACAACTATCTATTTGATTATTAGACTTCCATCTAGAGTGTTAAATCTTGAATCTCCGTATTATTGTCTTTTTCACAAGCATCCCAGCTATCATAGTTTTCATACGTTTTCTTGTGTTTGTTTTGTGCACCTGCCTCTTTCTCATCGCAATAAACTCTTTTTTTAGTCTATTAAATGTGCTTTTATGGGCTATAGTACTTCGTAGAAAGGTTTTATTTTCTATGATCCAAGTTCTAACAAATTTCGTGCTTCTAGAAATGTTAATTTCTTTGAGAATCAGTATTTCTTTCCTACTCATGTTGAGTCATCTTCTGTTTCTCCTCTTCTTCCTACTTTTGATGATTTATCATTGTTTTCTAAGTGGTTCAAGCTAGGATTTGTGCATGAACGACGTAGAAAAATTTAACCCCATCTCGTAACAGATCCTACCACTTGAGATTGCTCCACAACTAGAATCTCAGATTTCTACAAGGTCTGCTCCTCTTGAGCCTCCTCGACAATCTATTAGAGTGTCTCAAACTCCTAAATTGTATGATTTTTCTTCTACTTTATCCACCATGTCTATTCCAACATGTTACTCACAAGCCTCCAAACTTGGATGTTGGAAAAAAGCAATGGAGGAGGAACTTTTGGCTCTTAAAAAAAAAGACATGGGACATTGTTCCTTCTCCTCCAATTGTCCTTCCAATTGGATGTAAATGGGTTTATTCAATTGTACTTCATTCTGATTGAACTCTTGATCGGTACAAAGCTCGATTGGTGGTCCTTAGGAACAAACATGAGTATGGTGTAGACTGTGAGGAGACTTTTGCACATGTATCAAAAATGACTACGGTGCGAACTATTATTTCAATTGTTGCATTACAAAATTGGCATCTTCATCAAATGGATGTCAATAATGTTTTTCTTCAAGGTGATCTTAAAGAAGATATTTACAGTAAACCCCCACCTGGTTTGTTCTCGTCACGTATATCAGATATATGCAAGTTGAAATGGTCTTTATATGGATTAAAACAAGCTCTGAGAGCTTGGTTTGACATGTTTCAATCTACATTGCTTCAATTCTCTTTTTAGAAGAGCAAATATGACTCTTCTTTGTTTCTTCGAAAAACATCTGCAGGTTATGTTCTTCTTTTGGTGTATTTAGATGACATTATTATCATAGGAACTAATTCTTCACTAATCACTAGTCTCCAGCAACAACTTAAGGATTCTTTTCATATGAAATACCTTGGTACTCTTACAAACTTTTTGGGGTTATAAGTTCATTATAATTCTTTAGGTGTGTTCTTGAACCAACACAAATATACTCAGGACTTGATTGCCTCGGCTCATCTTCAAGAATCTTCCTCTGTAAATACTCCATTGGAATTGAATGTAAAGTACTGTCATACAGAAGGAGATCTTCTTCCTAATCTAACTTTGTATTGGCAATTAGTTGGGAGCCTAAATTATCCTACTATTACTCGGCATGATATCTCTTTTGCAGTTCAACAAGTGAGTCAATTTATGCAAACTCCCCACCATCTACATTTTGTGGCTATCCATCACATCATTCGATATCTATTGGGAGCATCTACACGTGTATTATTCTTTCCTAGTGGTTCTTAGATTCAACTTAATTCATTTAGTGGTTTTAATTGGGTTGGATGTCCTGATACTGGTCGCTCCGTCACCGGTTGGTGCATGTTTCTTGGAGATTCCTTGATATCTTAGAAGTGCAAGAAACAAGAACGTGTATCAAAATCTTCCACCGAATCTGAAATATCGAGCAATGCCTACTGCTTGCTCTAAGATTGTCTGGCATCATGGTTTTCTTGTAGAAATTGGATTTCCTCAATCTAATCCCGCCCCTCTCCATGCTGACAGCACAAGTGCTATTCAGATTGCTTAGTTTATTATGAAATGACCAAATACATTGAAGTGGACTGTCATTAAATCAGAGATGTTGTACATAAGAGAGTCATTACTCTTCCACAAGTATCCAGCGATCTTCAAATAGCTGATGTGTTAACAAAGTCTATGGCCCAACAACGTCATCAGTTTCAGGTAGGCAAATTGATGTTATTTTATGGAAGAACTTTCATTTGAGAGAACTCATTCAGCAAAACTGACACTTATATATGTACTCTTTCTTTCTTCTAATCACTCTCACTTGTAGTTTATGGATCAGTAGTGGTCCGAGAATCTTATTATTTCAAACAGCCTCATTTCAGACTTTCCTTGAAATATATTATTGTTGCAACCACTTCCCATAACATAGCTTTGTTCACCCGTCGTTGTGTCCTTTTGATCATTTCTATCCATATGCCTTGTAATGTCAAGTCTTACGAGTTTAGGAAAAATTATTTGTAGAATTATTTTACATTCAATACAATAATTTATCAAATAGTCATTGTGAAATTATATCCAAATAGTGGTGATTTGTTTTCTCCAGGTGCTATTGGTAAGGGACAAGGAAAATGACATAAATACTCTACCATGTTTTCTAGTCAAGTTCATACTCAATTTCGTTCATCTACCATGTGCTCTCTCTTAGTTATTTTGTTTATATTTGCTAGTTCTTAAAAGGGATCTATTCTATATACATTAATCTAATCAAAAGTCTAATCATAGTACAATAAAATGAAAGATGTATATGTGCTCACTTAAACCTTGTGGTTTAGTATCTTGGTAGAATATGTGCTTGCCTAAACCTTGTTGTTACACTTCAATGGGAGGATAGTGATAACCGACAGATTGATCAAATTGAAGATCAACGTGGGATCAGAGTGTGGACTTTGTAGAACTATTGATCAAAGCAGAGACCATTTGTTCGGTTCATGCAACTATACTCTCGACATGTGGGAAAGGCAATTTAAGTGTATCAAAAAATTAAAGGTCACTGCCTAAAACTTGGAAACGATATATAGATTGGGCAACTCATCAAAGAAGAGAAAGATCACAAAATGCAAGACCTTTCAGAATAGTCTTTAATGAAGAGATGTATGTCATCTGGATAGAGAGAAAAGAGAAGTCTCAATTGCAATTAGTTACATCGTATATGCAATTAATTTTATGTTGTTGAATCATGAATACATCATGTATGGAATTAGTTTTAAGTTGTTGAATCATAAACATATAGTTTCTTGGTTTAACTACCGTCTTCCATCTCGTGTTTAACTTCTTGTTGAAATGCAACTTTTTTAGTCTATTTCCAACATTAACCATTTTATACATATTCTTCATGGTTTAGTTTTACCATACTTTCTGCAAAATTGACGTACATTTTAATCTCTTTTTTCATCTTCTTTACTATAGGAGTTATATTCATCATCGTTTATGTTGTGTTCGTTAACTTAATTCATATTTTAATTATTGTAGGATAAATTTGAGAGTGTTGACATAATCATCATGATCATATATCTGGATGGATAAATGAGTTATGGAAGAAATGGAGAGGAAACTTGCATGCAACTTATGTGAAGAATAAGCCAACTATACAGTCTCTTAAGTATATTCCAAAGGTAGTAGACAAGAAGGAATGTGAGTGGTTAGTTAAGAAAATTTTTTGTTCCAAATGTTTTCAGGTATGCCTAGTGATTTTATAGTCTGTTTTGTCAAAGTTTTCATTCCGCAGCTCGTCGTAATATTTTAGATGTGAAACTTTCAATTTGCAAAATTGCACTTCAACTTTTATCTTTTAGATTCAATTTCGTAGGATTGTGTCAAATACAAAGGATGATTTTGTGGGGGTCAGGTATCAATTTCATTTTCCTTTCCATTAACAATATATGCGAGAAGTAGTAGAAATGCATAAAATCGAGCTAAGTTGAAGATGTTTCATCGTATTGGTAGCAAACCTTTTAGAGAGATTATTTATCAGTAGGTGTTATCCGCAATTATTATAAAAAAAAATCCACACGTACAATTGAACACACGTATTTTTCCTCTCTTTTTTTCTACACGTACAATTGTTCAGAAATACTATAGTGCACTCATCCTTGTAGTAGTGGAGATGTGTTAGGTCCATTTTTATTTAAATCGTCATATAGTTGAAGAATTTCTGCATCGTGGCTTATATTTATATGATTATTGCTAGCATATCTCATTTTACAGTTCATTGTTGATAACAACTCCCTACAGTGCGATATCTCATTGTCAGCATATCTCCTTTCAACTTTCAAGTTTTACAGTTTATTGTCGATAACAACTCCCTACAGTGTGTTATCTCATTATTGATGGTCATAATATTCAACTGATAGTCTAGATAGAATAATTTAACCAATTCATTTCATGCTTCTTTCCAAATAGAATAATTTAACCAGAACTGACTCAGTTCCTAGTTGTACATAATGGTTCTATTTAACATGGAAGTTTTAGGATAGAAATGTCACTCTGAATGCAATGGATGGTTCTCTAAGATTTAATGTAATTATTGTGAATGCAATATTTATATGTTTTAGACTTGTGAGTTCAATCTCTACACAGCCTGTATTGGAATCCGTGACTGTAGAACTATCAAAATATGCATAGTAAAGACTCGTCAAAGCCCCAAATCAACTTGGAGCTCACCAACAACCGGTGAGTATCATGTTCTTCTATTGGGGAGATCTACTAGTTGAGTACATGTACCTGCAACATGAAATGCAGCATCCCCACTAAGGAATGTCAGTACGAAATAATGTACTGAATATGTATGGAATAATACAACCATATGAAAAATGAGAGCTCAAGTGAAACCAAATACAAATAGATAAGAATTAGAGACCACCTTTGCTTATACTTGTGGAGTCGTGCATGGTACATTCTTTTCTTTTGTTTTCTGTTATGTACTTTATAATATATGTAAGGCATGTGACACAAATGAAGATGATCAGTGGTAGAAAAGGGTAGAAGAGGATGACCCATTCTAGACATTCTAACCCCTGAGATGCGGTCCTCGTAAATATACAAATTGAAATCGACTCATGCTATGCTTTTATCCCCTGGGCTGCCACCCACAATAATATAGATTGGGATAACTCGCATACTTCATAACAAAAAATAATATGACAAAAGTGTGGTAGATACTAAGCTCCCATAACCCCCTAAATTAAGTGGTGTCACCCTCCTTTTATAATTCATTATAATTCCACTCAACAATTCTATGAGGCCACCCACTGCCCCCAACAACAATACATATATACAGCTCCTAACAGCCCAAAACTAATTCAGCACAATAGAAAATATTAAACTCAAGGCTTCCAATCACCATCATTTGAGTTTATAATAATAATAGGTATAAAATTCTCCATCCAAACCTGCACACAAAGAGAGGGGAAAAATTGGGGCAATTACTTACCTCCAATTCTAGAAATTTGTTCTCTTAAATTGTACTCCTTCAAGATCTTAAACTTGCCTTAACATTATAATCAATTGAGAAGAGAAAACTCTTTTAATAACCAAGAAAAGATGGGCAGTAAACTTGGGGGAAGGTCTGCCCTATATTTTAAGCATCAACAACAAGAAATCCTAATCTTTCATATCTCAATATATATTATTTTGGGTAGCAGCCCAGTGGCTAAAAGCCTAGCATGGGTCGATCCCAATTTGTATATTTATGAGGATCGCATCCCAGGGGTTAAAATGCCTAGCATGGGTCATCCTCTTCTACCACTGATCGGCTGGTCATTTGTATCACATGCCTTACTAAGATTATAAAGTACAAAAAAGAAAAGAAAAGAAAAGAATGTAACTTAAACAACTTTATATCTATAAGCAAAGGTGGTCTTTAATCCTAATCTAAATGTCTTTGGTTTCACTTGAGCTCTCATTTTACATATGGTTGTATTATGCCTTACATATTCAGTAAATTCTTTCGTATTGACGTCCCTTATTGGGGACACTACATTTCATGCTGCCGGTACATGTACTCAACTAGTAGATTTTCCCAATAGAAGCACATGATACTCAGCGGTTGTTGTTGAGCTCCAGGTTGACACGGGGCTTTTTGCCGAGTCCTTACTATGTGTATTTTGATAGTTGTACAGTCAGGGATGCTAGTAGAGGCTTTGTAGACATTGTAAATCTACCATCAGTATTCATAGTTTTACTTGTAACATGTATCGGTTCAGCTAGTCAACATGTGTTGTATATGTAGTTTCTCATTAGTAAATCTATGTGGATAGTAGTTGACTTTCTCATTGTAGGTCACTTGTAAATGGCATCGAGCGTAGGAGAGCAAATTTATTTTTCCAAACTCCAAATGTTCTTTCGAATTGTACATCTCAAACTGGAGTGGAAATATAGAAAGTCTCATTTGAATTATTGAAATTAAAGTAACGCCTGAAATCAGGGAAATGATAACGTTCCCCCTCATACGGCCCTAAATAACCAATCGTTGTTAGATAACCTGAATCAATTAGATAATATTTACCTACATCAATTTATAAAATAATTAATTAATATAAATTAATAGTTTATATCTAATAATACAATACATATATTAATATTACTAATTTGATAGAAGATGAGGAAAATAAAGATCCCCCCTTCTAAGTGCTTGGTCAAATATTCTGGCATCATGTGCAATGCCTTCCCATCCGGTCCATACAAATGTGAAGCACATGTCCTAATCACGTACACCCATAAAATTTTGAGAAGCAAAACATGTTCAATCAATGTATTTAATTTGAATCTTCATAGGAACAATACAAGATACATGTGTTCCATTTATAGCTCCAACACAATTTTTAAAATATGGCCAATACATGTCATCTTCTTTTAATTTAGGATGCATTTCTGAGAAGGTTGAATCTTTTGGTTTGATAATGTCCATAGCCAATTTCAAACATGATGAAAATTTCTACTAATAGTTTCTCCTGAGTGTTGGAATCGTTCTTGAATCATTCTATTCCCCACACCATGTCCGGCTACCATTAAAAACATAGCCACCATCTCCTCTATGTTCATTTTTGTTGTTACTTTCAAACCATATTGTTCATTTAAAGTCTTGCACAAGTCAAGAAAAATATGTTTTCCCATTCGAAACATTTTGTAACATCGTTTATCATGCCCTTCAAGTATGTCTTTGATAAAATTAAAACTTGTATGAGGTGAAGTTCCACACCGAACATTTAGAAAAAACTTTAAGTGATATTTTGCTGCTAATGTGATTCTGGAAATTGCCATATCAACAACACTATCATCATCGTCAATATCATTCATAGCAACATCCTCATCAGACATCATTTTATTCTTAGCCATTGATTTATATGGAAAAAAAACATAAAATTATTTGCATCTAATAATTTAGAATGACAATTTATTTATCATATAAAAAATAAAATTTACTTCTTTTTTTCAGGATAATAACTTCAAATATTAAAATTGAATAGAAGACAAAAGTAACATCATAAAATTTAATCCTTATAAATTACATACTATCTTTTCCAACCATTGCAACTCTAACTCTGTATCTTCTTGTGCTAAAAACATTTCTCGATTGTTTGACAAATAAACCACTCGCTTTCCACCATAAATCACTACCAACAATCATACCAGGCAAATTAAGAACCATAGTCATTACAGTTTTCATACTAAACGAAGTTTCCTTTTACCCTATTGAAGTGTGTGATTCCATGGCTTCAACAATTCTCTCCATTGATGAGCTAATTTTAAGACCACTATTGATTTTGTTTTTTTTATTTCAGTTATATGTTTTGATGTCATTTTTTCTTTTATTTCCACTTTCGTTGCTACTTTTTTTCCAACTTCATTTGATTCTTCTAAATAAATTTGTTCAATGTCTTCTTCGACATTATTTTCCAAGTCATCAATAGTGACAAAGTCTTCATTATTTATTTAAATGTCAAATTCAAATGGCTGCTAAGATTGAAACCATCTACTACCTTGTATACCATCTGGCAACACTCCAAATGAGGGCGCCCACACTTGTTCACCTGTAGCAACAACATCCATAAAACATATCTCCATTTGATTTCGATATTGTAAACATGTCTCTCTAAATTACTCTACATTTGGATTCTCCTACAATGATATATGAAGAACAAAAATTATGGTGATCAAAATAAAGTAGTAACTTATTGAGTTAAAGTAAAAAATAAGTAGTAAAATTATAAACAGAAAAGGGTCAAAAATACCCCTGAACTATTGGAAATGGATCAAATATACCCTACGTTTGATTTTGGGGACAAAAATACCCTTATCGTCGGTGTATTGGCTCACTTTTACCCCGCAAAACTAACAGATGCCATGTCACCTTAAAAATCACATAAAAATATATTTTTTGCTGACTTGAAAATTCAAATGGACAAAAAGACCAAATGTGTAAATTGTAGTGAATCAGTCATGAATCTGCAAAAGAAATCACTAAATGCAGAGATGCAAATCCAACTGAAAGTAATCTAAAACATCCATGTTGCCATCACCGTTCTCCTAATCAAACATGATGTAGAAACCACTCATAAAACTCGACGAAAATTTATAAAAAAAATGTTAAGCGTTAGAATTTTGACTCAATCGGTTGCCTTCTCATCATCTTGGCCTTTTCTTACTTAATATTTCTTTTGAAATTGGAGAAGGTTAATAGCATAGGAAAATATATTGTGAATAATCAAAACTACAAAAAAGAATACAATGAATAAACTTGGGCAAAGATTTTGGCTTATGGAGTAATTATCCCCAGCCAACAATATTGAAACCTCTATTGTTTTATTTTCCCTCATCAAAATTCTGAGGTTTTTTTTTCTTTACCTACTGCCACAGTGAAAGTTAAAAAATTGAAATTAAAAAGGAATAATGATAGATTTATTGTGTATAAGGGAGAGAGTTAATTTATCTTCGAGGAATAATTGAATTTTTAAAAGTATAGAAGGAGAAGATAAGAAATAATTTCAGATGAAAAAAACGACAAAAAATTTCTTACATAGGTTCATTCTTTTCTTCAGAGAAAAGAAAAAGAAGTGAAAGATATATTTATTATTATTTTTATATTTTAATTTTTTTTAATAACATTGAAGACACTCCAAAAAAAATTGTTAAGTGGAAATCCACTTCTGAGTAATGGCAGCAAGAAGTGATCATTGAATGCTGCATTTGAGGACAAAAGAATGGACATACTATTTTTTCCACTAGACATTTGCAGTACTTCTCTCACCCAAAAATTGAAGTCAATGGATAAAGGAACAAGCCAAGTTGAAGGTATATAATACTGATTAAGAGATGTCACCAGATCATGTAGGTTCAAGAGCTTACAGAAGAATTCGGGTAGGAACACGATTGCTACTCTCCCCACCAGATGCCTCGTGTTCATCACTAGTCGAGGAAGATGGGTCAAGGGAAAAAAATATTTTTTTAGACTTTTTTGTCCATTTGAATTTCCAAGTCAGCAAAAACAAATATTGTTTGATGTGATTTTTAAGGTGACATGACATCTGTTAGTTTTGAGGGGTAAAAGTGAGCCAATACACTAACAGTAAGGGTATTTTTTTACCCAAAAATCAAACGGGGGTATATTTGATCCATTTCCAATAGTTCAGGGGTAATTTTGACCCTTTTCTGAATTATAAATACCTTCATTTCTCTATCCCACCATTCTGCACTCACTTGAATAGTCTTCTTCTCGATGACCCATCCTAAACCAATCTCTTTTCCAACTAAATTGTCCCATTCTTTCCAATTATTTTTAAGATTATCCATTTATTCTGTAGTTTGACTTTGTTAAAACTTTTTCAGTTTTATCATTGAACTTTTGTACCAAATTAGACCATTCTAAAATTTTGAAGTGAGTACAAGGACGATTTCCAACTATAATTTCATTCACACATAAATCAAAAAATAACTCTAGTACTCCATTTAGCCTTCTCAAAATTGCTTTCTTGCATCACTTTCGTACTCATTTTCTATAAATTAAAACATATTAATAGTAATAATAATAATACAAAAAACATATGAGTAATACATATCACATATTATATTTATTTAAAAATATCATACCTTAAGTTATCTTGATTTAAAGAGCAACCTATTAACAATGAAAATGCCTTATCTTTTAAAGAAGAATAGAATATATGTCACGACCCAGGGGTACCCCCTAGATATAACATGGTGTATGAGACTCTGAGAGACCCCATAATAATAACTTAGCATTCATGACATAATAAATAGAACATAACAAGTAAAACAATAGTCCAAGTCCGATTGTTTTTTATAAAAGAAAAGCGGAAGTCTAAACTTTTTGTCTCAATAGCCATCTATTACAATAGAATGAAATCAGGCCTTGTCCATACATCATGTCCAAAACTAAAATACAAGAAAGAAACTAAAACAATGAAAGTTTGTCCTCGAAGCATGATGCTCACCAAAGCTCGGGAACCTCGAAATCAAACACTAGCCAAGAAACAGAGAAACCTGATTGTCGGACCCTACATTTGGGGAAATGTAGGCAAGAGTATGTGTTAGTACAAAACAATGTACCAAGTACGATAGTTATGCATACAACATTTCAATCATGCTAAAAGAGGACATTTCATGACATGCAATTGACCAAGCTAAAGCATGATATAAAGGGTTAAAAAACGCAAGTCATAAAACCATGGTCAGTGCAAGCTAAAATCATTTAAAGCCTTTGAACACATGAAATACTCCTTTAAGTAACCTTAGTTCATTATTAATGTGGTAATTAGCCTTAACCAACATAGAGACCATGTGAGTTATAACATGATCCCTCGGTGTCTCCCACACCGAAAAGGGTTCTCCTACATTCCAAGGTATGGACCATTAATCAAAGCTAAAGTAGATCCACTAGCTAATGTCTATCTAGACAATCATCCTATGGGGGTACATCTGTAAGGGATAATGATATTTCTACTAGAAACCCGACCCTACTAATGGCGGAGCTTCAATCTCAATATCCTCTCGGTGGTAAGCATAAATACAATGGAATAGTCAACTCTTAATATTCCTATTATCCATGGAAGGGCACGTCATCTTGACAATCCAAGCTAAGTCATCATCCATGGAAAGTTATCATTCAATAACCAATCCAAGCTAGGTTTTATTAGGATAGCTCTTAATCTTTGATTCAATTAGGTGAGAAGACCTTTCAACCTTATAATCCTTATTATGTGAGAAAACCTTTCACATCATGCTTTCATGAGTTTATGAGAAAATCCTTTCAATAACACAACAACAACATTATTATTGACACTTTACTCTCAAAGCATCATTAAAACATTTGCATAGATTTCATAAGAACATGCATAATTCCATAATTTACCTTTTAAAGTCCAAAACCCACTTTCAATCATCAACCTTTAAAAAACATGGGTTAGCTATGGAGTTCATCATAGATTCGTTTAAATCTATCAATACATGCTAAATTTCATAAAACTCATCATTTATAATAAAAAACCCACAGCACAGGATCATAACTTGAAAACATGGGGATTACATGGGTTCATAGGGAAATCATCATAAAATCATAGTATTCTATCAATTCATTCATAAGAGATCATCATGCAATCATTTAAATCAATAATCAAGAGAACCCATGGAAATTGAAGAAAACCCTAACTCAATTGGAGAATTGAAACTTTTAAAATAGAGGAATTTGGGAACTCCATGAATGAAAGGAATCCATGGATGAAAACAATCATACCTTGAAGCTAAATGCTAATCTTCAATGGAGGAATTGAGACTTGACTTGAAACCCTATCTTGAATTCTTCTTCTTCAAAATTTCTAGAGAGAGAATTATTGAAGAATTCTTCTTTTTGGTGAATTTGGAGAGAATGAAGTGAATAGGCTAATTTGGGGGTTGAAAACACTTATATAGGGTGCTTAGTGAAGGGTAAAATGTCATAGTATAGGAGTTAATTAATTAGGAAATGACCCGACTACCCATGAAGTTAACTTCCGAATCTTGACCCACGACAACCCGTCGACGAACTATGGACTGACCGACGGTTTGTCTTGCACGTTGATGGTGGTTATAAAGTGAATTTTGGGCCATCGAACCATGGGCCCCAACCACAGACTGTGGTCTGGCCAACTGTCCATTGGTCAGGTCGTGGTTCTAGTCTTTATGACAGGCCAGGGGAGGTGCCATCCACGAATCACATATATGGTCTATGGTCCCATACACGAGCCATGGGTGGGCCTCGTGGGTTTGCACCTACAACTCATTAAAAGTTCTATCTTAACCTCTTTCGGATCCAAGGTATTACAATATCTCCCCCTTGGGATCATTCGTCCTCAAATGAGATTTAAGATGTTACAAAAAGAGTAGGAGAGGAACTAACAACCTAACCTATAATGGAACTTTATCTAAATGCATATAACAAAGCAGGAACTATCGATTCAAGGCTAGAACATTATCAAAACATCATAAGAGGGATGGAACTAATTCTAACAACCCATTATGCATGCAATACACATATCCGAAGAGGGAACACCAACTCCAAGCTAACATCCAAGAAGGAAACATCAACTCCAAGATCAAAACTTAAACTTTTCATATATCATGCCTTGTAAGGAAATCATGGAAACAGATAAGACACATGACTCTAAAATAAAGAACAAACCATTAGGAACTCATTACCTCAAGATAGAGTAGGAGTAGAAGCAAATAGATGAGGATATCGGGACATCATATTGGCATCGGCCTCCCAAGTAGCACCCTCAACTAACTGATTCCTTCAAAACACTTTCACAGAAGCTACTTCCTTATTTATCAACTTCTTGACTTGCCGGTCTAAAATCCCAATCGAAACTTCTTCATACGAAAGATTCTCCATAATTCCCAGCCATTCTAAGGAAACTATGGATGTCGGATCACAAATACATTTATTCAACATAGAGACATGGAAAACTGGATGCACCGATGCCAACTCATTAGGCAAAGTTAGTTCATAAGTAACCTTACCAACACGTCTCAAATCTTATATAGGCCTACATATGGGGACTAAGCTTCCCTTTCTTACTAAACCTTATTACACCGTTCATGGGTGAAATTTTCAAGTAAACCCAATCATGAACATCAAACTCAAGATCTCTTCTTTTCACATCGACATATGATTTTTGCTGACTTTGTGTAACACCCTAGAAATTCTATGACTTAAGTTAGAGCCTCACCTTATGAATAATGACTTAAAAATACTTAAAATAATGTTTATAAACCTATATTAATGTAATTGACTTGGTTTGGAAGAGTAAAAGTCTAAACGTCAAGAAACGACCACGACGTTCGGAAACTAGAGAAGAATGTGTTCTAGTGTGTCCTTAAGTTTTGGGCAGGTTTGGGAGTGTCGTATGATGGTGTAATCTTGTAAAAAGAGTTAAAATAGGTAAATATATGCTTCTAGGGTCAAAACATTCCAGTACGACTCCCCGGTACCACCCTAAGGGGCCCCAAGGAGGACCCCAACCTTGGCCAAGCAAGCTGCCAAGGCAGCTTGTGAATTGCTCTTGGAGGGAACAAGGGCACGTCGCGGACTTGCTCCCCTAAGGAGCAAAAAGGTTGTTCGCGACGCGGTCGTGTTGTGGACTCTACTGTCTCAAAATTTAATTCCAAATATCTTCAGGGAACAGCTCCGCGTCGTGAACTTGTTCCGCGATGAAAATGCAGAAATTTAGAAATCTATTTTTACTTCATTAAAGAGTCCATTTGAGTGAGGGGTATTTAGGGTACTTTAGGGATCGTGTATATAATGATTTTTAAGTCAAGTTACCTTACTTTTATCACTCAAACACAAAACCCCAAAGATCTAAACCTAAAGTTCCTCCTTCTCCCTACTCTCTCTCTCTTCTCAAGGACTCCATTGAAGATGATTGGAGATTCAAGAAGAAGACCAACTCTCCAAGGTTTAAACTAGGATTTTCGTGGTTAATTCGTCAATAAGGTATGGTTGCTTATCACTCTTGGGATTCTTTTCCCCAAGAGGCCCCTTCAAGATGAATTTCAAAATCTCCAATTTCTAAGTTTTCAATAAAAAAACGTGGGTCTTCTTTCTAAAGTGAAATTGATGATATAAACTGACTTGGATTGGTGTTATATGAACAATTATGGATAAATTCATATTGTATTGGTGGTTTCTTGAAGAATTCCCCATGAGATCCATGTTTCTCCTTCTTTTCCTAATTCTAACCCTAGTTTGTGTTGGATATTGATTGAAGGTTATGAATTGAATTTGATGTTATGTAATTCATGTTTGTATGATGATTCTACCCTAGGTTATGTATAATTTCTATGAAATTAGGGTTGAGTCTTTGAATGAAGCCTTGAAGGCTATGAAGGGAATATGTCAATTGCTTATATTGATGTTGATTGTGTTATTACTTCATGAATTACCTTGTATTATGTATTGGTTATGAATTGCTTGGTAATTGAAGTATGCATGCCCCACGAAGGGCAAGAAGGTATGAAGGATGGTTCTTCTTTGAACTCAAGTATGGAAGGTGAATTACTTAAATTGTAATGATGTTATACCTAATGTGTTGTTGTGGTGGTGATGACCTAGTTTCTTCATCCTTAACTATCTACACTTGAATTAGCTATGAAGTATGTATGTATATTATAGTATGATTGCTATATGATGGAAAGGTAGTTCTCATGATTATAGTGTAATATAAAGTGAAAGGTTTACTCACTTGCTAAGTGACTCTAAAGTGAAAGGATTGTTACTCACTTATGAACACATATGAGCTATTATGGTAAGATGTGTACATAAGGGTCTATTAAAGGCTAATTTGAACTTGTGTGATGACTAAAAGATGATTTAAAAAGGGAATTAGATGCTTATCACCGAAACGGTATGTAAATGAGATGGGTGTCTCACGTTAAGTAAGTCCGGCTCCCCACATGGGTTTCCTCACGTTTAGAAAGTCCAGATTACCTACGGTATGTGTTGTCTCATGAGATTGAAACCCCCACGTTTAGTAAGTTAGGGTTTCTAGAAGCAATCTCCTAGACCCTTAACTATGTTCCCACATAGGACTTTAGCTTAGTGGATCTACCTAGATAGCTATGTACGAATGGTTACACCTTAGGCAAGTGTTAACCCTCTCTTTTCGGTGTGGAAGTAGAACACCGGATTCCATGTAGCTCTCATGGTTTATGTCGGTTAATGCAATATTTCCCTAATGTAAAATTAAATGAAGGTATGAAAGGTGTGAACCCTTACTAGGGCTTTCTTAAGGGTTTCTACATTGTGTAAGGGAGGGTATGGGACTTCTCTTGCACATTGCACTCGTGGGATCCTAAAGGATGGCTGTAGGAGTGTTCTCTTATAATTATGATGATTACGACCTATGTATGTTGAAGCTATGTTATGTATGATCTTTATGAATGTGGTAAGTTATGATGAAATATGATCTTATGAACGTATGCATGAAGTAGGTTGCTTAATGTGATACTTGGCTTTGAATAGGTATATAGGGTTCTATTCTTTGCATTGCACTAGTATTGCTTGGGTTGTCTATATGTTGGGATGCTATTATGTTGGTTTGGACTATGATACTTAATTTTTGTGCATATTGGATTTACTTGGCAAAAAGCATGTTTTGAATAAAATGTCCTTTTGTGCATGTTTCAATGGTTTTTATGCATACTAGCCATACTTAGTACGTGTGTTGTACTAACCCATATTTTATCCCTTTTCCCAAACATTTAGGTTCGGGCCGTTGAGGATTCAAGCTTGCTTCTCAAGATACTTGGAGTTGCTTCCCCAAGTTGGTGAGTCCTCAAGTGCGAGGACAAGACCCTATGATCTAGCTTCTATGTTTAGTTCTTTACTTATGTTGAAAGACATTGTTGTACTTCCTATTTTCAAGACTTCTTATTGATGTAAGGGCTAAGTCCCATTTTCGATACTTCTATGTCTATATGGTGCATTGTGACGAACTTAGATTCTATTTTTCAAATATAAAGTGAAGTTGAACTTCCAAAGTAAAAGTTTTAAATTTTCCGCATATTTTTATTCTATGATACATGCTATGACGAATGGTAAGGGCTTGTATAAGACCTCTTCGAGGTCGAATACGCCGGTAAAGACTACGGGGTGCTCTCGGGTCGTTACAAACTTGGTATCAAAGCATAAGGTTGAGAATAATGTAGGATTCATGTCACAAGATACCACGTCGAGTAGAGTCTTGTTCATGGGTGTGAAGCGCGCCACACTTATGAATGAGAGGCTACGAGATGCTTAGGAACTTTCACTCTTTTGTTATTCTATAGTCGTTCCTAATAGTCTTAACTTTATTTAGTCCTTTTCTTCTAATTCTTACCTTATGCTTATAGGCAATGAATACAAGAAGGAACAACGCAAGGAGGGCCGGTGAGGAGAATGTGAATGAGGCGGTTCCCCTTCAAGCTCCTCAAAACCCTCAAGTTCCTATTGAAGAAGGGGCTATGTCTAATGTTGAGATAAGGTCGGCTATTCATAATTTGACTCAAGTGTTGGCCACTCAAGTTGCTAGGGATGCTAGGGTGCAAGTGAACCCCAATGCTAGCACTACCACTTCTAGGATAAGGGATTTCACAAGGATGAATCCCCCTACTTTCTTTGG
>JAJOOF010011660.1:0-10653 GCA_029582545.1 Solanum lignicaule
AAATATTAGACAAATATAGTATTCTATACATGATATCCCCCCTCCCCCACCCCCTCAATTAGGTGGGATTCTTGAAATTTTGAGTGTGTTTTTATTCTCTTTTTTTTTTTGAAGAAGAATAATTTTAGTAAATCAATTTTCTTTTGGTAGCATTTTTATGTCTCTTAAATATTTTAAGTTTTTAGTTATTATGATTACAATATAATTTTTAAATATATAAATTTTATTTAAAAAATATAAAATTTTATATTCAAATTCAATAGAAGTTTGAATTTCAAAATTTTGATTATATTACATGACAGAAATTTCGACAGACGAACTATAACACTGATATGCTTCATCTTTCCGATGCCCAAATGGCAATCACTATAAAAAAAAAACTCAGCGGATGTTAGTAATATATTTCAAGAACACAAAAAATCACAAGGAGGACAATAGAAAATGGTAAATTAATGAAATAGAAACAATTGAAGTCAAGATTTTGAAATGAGCATCATAATATGACACGTATATAATTGCATAGGAAAGTTTTAGCCCAAAAAAGACACGTGTGCACATTAGAAATAGTCAGTTACCATTTAGCCAATAAGACTATAGAATTCTTATCATTTGTCACATCTTTAATATACAACCTTTATAGCTTTAAGTACCATCCATAATGCAGTGTTCGTCCTCAACTGCCATTTCTAAATAAGATAAGATAAGAAGAAGAGAAGTAATAAATATATATATATATATATATATATATATATACACTTTATAAAATACAAAATATTATAAATTGAGTAATTAAAGAGAATGGAATGGAATGGATTGGTCAGCCGCCATGAGAAAGGTGGTGGGGCCCACTTAAATTAATTAAAGAGTACAACTTTATGATGGATATATATGTCATTATAGAGATGTTGGCTGATTTTTTGGTCTAAAGAAGAAAAGGTACAATTATAAAGCATTGACATACGAAAGTTTTAAGGAGCAAAAGCTAGTAAATACCAAAAATACCCTCACATTCACACTTATATATAAGTATATATATAGTAGAAGATATATGTAATTATATTTTATGAGTTATAGAAAAGCTTCATCTTTTTACATTTTCTACCTTAACTCCTTTCTATACCTAATTTTTATGGCTTAATCACTCTATAAATAAAAATCATTTGTGGAGTTGTTCAATGCTCATTTTTGTTTTTTCCTTCTTCTTTTTTTATTAATATATTTAATCATCAAAAAGAGGACATAGAAAAGGTTATAGTGATAGTATTAGTAGTATTAAACAATTAATTATGAACTCATCAAGCATCTCGAGTTTTAATATGTAATTTTATTTTGAATATATAACAATTTTTATTTTTCACTATTCACTATATGACACACAAGTCAGTAAAAACGGATAATATAATAAAACTTTAGATGATATTTATCATTAAGAAATAGATACGCAAATAATATACATATTTATTATTTGCCTGGCCAATCACGTCTCATTTCCAACTTTTTTGGATTTACTGGAATAGACTTTCTAAGAAAAGATTCGTGTTTTTTTTAATATAATGATATTATGATGTATGGTAAATCTTTGGTAACCCATCTTGAGGCATTATTAATCTTTCTACAACAAAAACACTATAGAATACTTTGGACGCATTATCATAGAACATGGATTCATGAGTATGAACTCCAAAGTGGTATATTTCCAAATTAGTCGAGCTCCAAAACAGATATCGGACACTGGGTGAGAAACAAAAACAAATGGAACTTAAGTTGTAGCAAGATCCTCTAGGCCTCAACCTAATGTAGTTGGAACATTAGCTTCTGAGACACTAAAAGGGGCAATGTAGAAAGCACCAGAATTATAAGCCTTACCAGAGGCAGTGCTAAAGGAATATTGGTGCATGTAATGATATGAATTATGACCCTTAAGGAGACCACAACATATTCCGTGAGGAACTTAATTAACACTCCTCCACACGCCTAGGACTGAACAATTGGAGCATGAATAACATAACACCGAGGGGCCAACACACATGAACAGGACCAATGGGTATGGCTCTAGAGCAATACGAACATATGACCATTGTGTCTAATTCAACCCAAACACTAAGCTCATAAAGGAAGAATTGACCAAGATCAACAATTCATGCAAGTAAAACTTCATTACACTCATTCAGTCCAATCTTACATAAGTAATTAAGAATGATACCAACCTATTTTGATAACTTCAATTCATGTAAAATGAAATAAGTCTAAACATTTAGACGACAAGAGTATCATATAGTTCCCTACCCTTTGTCTCTACTGAAATGAGCAGAACACTGGCTGCTGATAAAACTACAACTGCTTCGAAACATATGATTGCAGCCATTTGATGGCACCCTCTTACCAATTGCACCGCAATGATAGGAGAAAGCATGGCCCCTATTTTTCCCACAGAAGTTGAAACTCCAATACCAGTTGACCTTACAGATGTTGGATATATCTGCATAAAAGACATTAAAATGACAAACTCAAGTCTCTAGACTAGAGCATTTGCATCTAATGAGCTGATGGTCCTTGAAAATCCAGCATAAGTTTAGCAGTTAACAATTAAAGATGCATCTCAGAAGGTTAGTCTGCATCAAAGTCACCTCATTTTATAATAAGTCTCAATCAGACTGCCGAAATACCAGAATCAACATGAGGAGTAGTAGACAACATGTGTTGTCGCATACCCCTCAGCCAACAGAAAAAAAGGGCGAAGAGGCCAAGACAATACTTCATGAAAAGATGTCACAGAACTCAAAAGAGACCTTTACCTCAGAATTTTCTTTTTTTCTTCTCACTGATCAAGAACCAGAAAACACAAATGATTCACATGAACTAGACTATTATTTGTTTAAGAATACACACACTTCAACATCGGTAACAATGCTGAAATTTAACCATTTTAGAACTTCATTGTCACTTGTCAAATTAGAAGAAGAGAACTGCAGTCCAAATTCACTAGCATTTCCTCTCTCTTTTTCAAATTCAGTACATGAGTCTGGCTTCAGAATTTTTTATATCTCAAAGTTAGAAGCCTAAAAACAACTAAAAAGTTTTTAGCTTCTTCAAACAAATGAAGCATAATCTTGATATCAACTTTTTTTATATATGCAATGAACAGGAAAGAGTTTTCACGCCTAGAAATTGCATGATGATATGGGTTGATGGTTACCTCTCGACAATAGACTCCCACGATGAGGAAGCTTCCGGAGCTGAAAGCACGAGCACCAAATAGCAAGGCAGTAGTCAAAGCTGACACTTGAGGTGCAAGAAGTGGTAAAAGGAATAGGAAGTATAGAGCATACATAACTGCCATACTGAATTTTCGGCCAACTTTCTCCACTATTATAGCTGATAAAAGAAACCCAGGGAACTCTGAAAACCAAATAGGGTAATTTAGATTTTACAACATGTTATTGGATCAACGCTAAGTAAAAGACAATCATTTAATAATTAGTTGGGATGAATATGACTAAAGCAAAGAAAAATTGTTTTACCTGCAAGACTATTGATGAGCACATTTGTATAAAGGCTCTGATCATCGTTCGTGTGCAAAGCAGTTGACGAGTGTTGGCATTGTTCACTGCTAAACAGAGAGGCCAGCAATATAATGCCATAATATGAGGAATTAGTTCCAATAGAAGCCACCCATATGAGGAGGGTATTTCTAAGTAATGCAGGGGACAAAAGCACCAGTAAGTATGAGAAGCCTGATTTAACACTTGAAATTTTGTTTTTTCCAGGAGAAAGCAATTCCTCAGTCAGTTGGGAAGAGACAAGCTTGCCAGGAGGAAGTTGTGTCTTATTCACCACAGCTATTTTCTTCAGAATATCACAGGCATCGCTTGTTCGACCCATGGCACACAGATATCTAGGAGATTCTACTGTAAATACAGAAAACAAGAGTGCTAAAAATGATGGTATGGATGATAAAGCCAGTAGCCACCTCCAACCCAGTCTTGGCATAATCATCTGGAACATAACAACCAATAAGAATACATGAGATTACGGCAGAATTTTGGTGACAACTTACAACAATTACTGTTTTGTCTGCATTGTACAGTCCTCAAGGTTAGAACGAAGAAAATTGCTTCCAGCACGAAGAATCAGAAGTAAATTGTGCAGTAGTACATGCTTGCAGGAGAAGAACTGCTAAAGAGTTCCGTTCCTCCAACTGTTTCTGTTTTTAGGATTTTCACATAAATGCAGATGGTGTTAGAGTGGGTAAAAGTCCCTCATTGGTTGGGCAATCCCTCCCTCATGAGTTAGCTTTTGGGTTCGAGTTAGGTCCAGGTGTCATATCTTTACATGATGGTATCAGAGCCATGTCCATCCCTGTTTAGGCTCCAAGTCCACGCTCCAGTTGGGCCTAGGCGTGAAGGGAGTGTCATAGTGGATAAAAGTCTCTCATTGATTGGAAAATGGACTGGTGGTCTCCTTATATAGACTTGAACAATTCTCTCCTCATGAGCTAGCTTTTGAGGTTGAGTTAGGCTCATGTGTCATATCTTTACGGATAGTACTAGTTGAAGGTATGATATAACAGAAGATGAATAAGTGAGAAAGCATCAAAGAAAAACTAATCCAAAAGAAAGACATCTAGAAGATAACTCCAAATGATATATAATGTACCAGTGCTAATAAAGCCTCAAGTATTGTTCCAATTGTCCAAAAACCTGAACAGATAATCGTCCACATTCCCCTGTTTTGTGAAGGCACAAATTCAAGAAACCAAGATCCATAAACAGGTACACCACCAACTCCAACTCCAACCATCATACGCACAGCAAGCAACGAATTATAATTTGGAGAAAAAGTACTGAGTGCTGCACATACTGCACTCACTATTGCTATACTTAAAAGACCCTTCCTGTTCGTTAACACAGAGAATAAAATTAGATTATTCTCAAATATAATAAACAAAATATAAAAAATTGTACATTTCCAATAATTTCTTGCCTTCTTCCATAACAGTCCGTGATGAATCCCCAAAAAATAGCTCCGATAAACATGCCAGCGAAAACGACAGTAGTCATAAGACTTTCTTGAGTAGAAGAAAGTGTCCATTGGGACCTTAAAGCAGGTCCTATAAAAGAGAGAATCATAGTTTCAACTGCTTCTGCAATGAAACCAAGACCTGCATAACACATAGCCATATACTGGAATTTGCCAATTCCAACTGCTGTAAGTGCTTCTTCCAAGGTGTAAACAGGGCCATCTTCTTCCTCTTCATGTTCCATCGAAACAGGGAACTTAATAATTCCTCTGTTTCAAAAGTTGATGCATTATATTATTACTAATCCTTCTTTCCGTTCATTTTATACGAGTTAGTTTGACTGGAATCGCAAATTTAAGAAAGAAAGGAATAATTTTGAAATTTGTGATCTAAAATCAACTAACACATATTTATAAATCATTTCATTAAAAAGTAAAAGATGACATTTTAAAGTTAATATATCATTCTATTTTAAACGGGCAAAAAAAGAAAAATAAGTCAGTGTTCTTTAATGGTTCATAATTTGAACAGAAACGTGTTTATAGCCAATACTACCACTCAACTATCTAAAGGATGTACATGACTTTGTTTGGTCGGTTTTTTTATCTAAATTAATCCGAATCAAATCAAATTAATTGACTTGTTTTGATTTGATACGAATTTCTTTTTTGTCACATGAATACGATTGAGTTATGCATAAAGTTTTAATGGATCAATTAGTATCAACTTGTCAATTAAAATACCTTTTAATCATCCAATAAGCCTGTTGTGGGGTTCTCAGTTGTTCCAACGTCAGCTTTTTAATGTCACAATATGACTTTTCATTTTATTATTCAGAAACTTTTCTCATCTCAAATGAAAACAATTTATTTTATAATTAAATTGTATTTTTGCAAATATCTCATGCTTGCAAACATAATCCAAAGTTAAAAGGATCACTTTTTAAAGTTAAAAATGCACAAATGGACACTCATTTTCGAAGTTGACCAAAATGGTCAAATTGTTGGAATGTCGAACGAAATTCTAAGGATCGATGTCAAATGGCCATTTATCCATTAATTTTTATTTTTTTTAATTTCTAAGACGTTCTTGGGATGATCTCATAGTTCTTACAAATTTCGTTTCATGATATTCTTTAACCACATTTTACTCAAAGGGTTGAAGGGAGATAGTGCATCAAGTTATTCACATAAGGCTAACTTGATCTTCTTTCCCAAAGATTAGATCTCAGATGAGGAAATCCTAGAAGAGCCGTCAACTCCAACTATCGTTCATGTATGGTCCATATTAGATCTGATCAATTGTCCATCCTACCTCTTTTACATTTTTGACAGTCAATTTGTGTCTTAGTAGCCTTTCAGCGGCAAGTTTCAATCTTCATTTCCATTACTTAGAAAAAGTGAGCTATCAATTTACGTACAAGATAATATTATAACTGTCTGAACAATTAGACAACCAATATGTTATTACAATAACTAAATTATAAGAGCGGAGCTTTACCAATCAAGTTATATTCTCCCAAACCAAGTGGAGCAAGCATGAAATAGCCAGATGTTTCTTCTATTCTTTTCCATGGTACAATTAGGCTAGACTGGACGTAAACTAGAGACCTCAATTGTGAAGTAAAGCATTGCACGTCTGATTAGATAATTGGTGAGGCAATAGCTTATGAAGGTGATGATCAATAGTTGATCCAAGAATGACCAAGTACACTGAATATTACCAAGCACTTCTAACTATTATTATAATTATAGAACTGAAATATATACGATGTATAATTACTGATTCAAAAATCATACATAAGTAAACTAAATACTTAAGGGTTTTTTTTCTTTGAGTAGGTGAATAATGAATTTTGATGTTGGGACCTTGAGCCCTAAACAATCTATGAATTGGTTTCGATTTAAATATTAAAAATTGTCTTTGTAGAAAATTGTAAAATAATATAGTTTTGAAACAAAAAGAAATATTCATTCTGTTTTATTATCTTACTTTTCTTTTTAATTCATTTTATAAAGAATAATTTTTTTTCTTTCTTTTGACAACTTCTTAATATAAATTTTACGTGTGATATATTTAAAACTAAAAATTAACTACAAAATTTAAAAATATTAATTTTAATTTTTAAAACTCTATATAAATCAAAATCCGACAAATAATTTAAAACACTCGATTACTTGTTTTCAAGGTGGATCAAATATTATTATTACTAGTTATACAAAATGCTTAAAAAATAAAATAAAATAAAATATCAAACAGATTCTCAATTTCAGATTAACCAGGCTGGGGAGGATTGGGTGGGATTGGGCTTCACTAGGAAATTGGAAATAAGACTTGATATTTTGGGCTTCAGAGTAACCCATTTTCTCTAGGCCCAGCCTAGCTGAATTGTAGGTCCAATACTCAGTGGACTCAGGACTGTGATTTAGTTGCAACATTTAAATTGAAGATGACAGTTGTGGTACAAAAATTTGTGGTGTTCTATCACGTTTCTAACACCATGTTTTCTCTACAAAAAAACATCCCTCTCTCCGAAGAAAAAAGTTACATAATACGACTGTACAAGTGAACTAACAAAACGTGTTACCTAAAATGAGATACAAAGACTAACATTTTGTTTGTCGTGTATCCAAGATTCTAGTTAAAAAAAAGTGAGGAATTTTCACATAGAGTCACTCAAAAATGGCCTAATTACATTTAATAGTTATAGTTTACTAATTACGATTCGTAGCTACGTGTTATAGGAAGGAGAGTAGCGAGCGAGACTGGAGAGGGAAGAGAGAGGCGAGTGAGAGAGGTGTATTGTATATGTATATCGATTAGATAATTGTATATTATACATATGTATTTGTATATTCTGGCGAGAGAGATTGGGAAAGGAAGGAGAGAGACGAGCGAGATTGGAGAGGGAGGAGAGAGGCGAGTGACAGAGGACAATAATTTGCATAATTCGCATCTCGTTTTTATAATTCACAGATACGTTTGTATAATTCACGTGTTTTTGTATAATTGGGTAATATAAAGTCTGAAATTATACAAATATAATAAAACTCGAAATAACAAATTGATACAAACATAAACGTATGAACTTTAAACAATTATACAAAATATATTATACAAATTACATTATATAAATTATATTATACAAAATCCAAAACTACACGTTTATACAAACTTTAAAAAGTTATATACAAAAAGATTGAATGTATATGATGACAAAACTGAAAAATCAAAGGGAATCATCGTCATATACAAATACAAATCAAACAAAGAATTGTTAGTTGCGAATTATACATATACAAACGTGGCTAATTATACAAACTCGAAGTCAGCCCACGTAATTAATGTATAATGTTAGTCGCGAGTGGTAATTATAGCAACCTATAGCTATGATGAATAATTAAGTAGTATAAATTTGCGTAATTTTCTCTTAAAACAAGTCATGTTGTTTACTTTTCTCTTGAGCCATGTAAAAATCCCGTGCAAGCACGGACCCCAATATATATTAGGCTACATATGTCACAAATAATGGTTGGGCATCATGCATATTGTTAAGAGGCAAAAAGATAGCAACCTTGCGGCAAAAACTTTTTGAAAGATCAAATATGGAAGCAGGAACAAAGAAACAATTTTTTGTGTGAATGCAAATGTATGGTGAAACTGTCAATCATAATAGTTTCTTCAAGAAAGAAAGAGACAGCAAGGTACTCTAAAAGTAAGGATATAAAACATATCTCATGCTTTAGATGAATAATAGTGTTATATTCTGAGAAGCTCTCACTTCTTATGCAAGCAATTAAAACTCTTTTGCATTCTCATTTTTTATTTATTAAGGTTAAGGTTAGTAAGATAATACACTTCAGATGATACTCATAGCTAGAATAAATCTCATACAATCCACCAGCATTGTCATCCAAAAAAACAATTAACTAAAAAAATGGGACTAAAGACTCAATTCCATGAACAAAGGGAAAAAAATGAATTCCATATAACCACATAGTAGTAGAAATCTGGAACTCCAAAATTGCATATCCATCAAAAATCAACATGGAAAGTAAATAGCATAGAAGACGGATCCTCTATGTATAACATGAAACAAAGAGAACCCATTAACTATATCAGATGACAGGGGGAAAAAAAGAACCTATTGGTTTCAAACCACATGTCTATATGTAAAAGCAATTAAACATATCATTGTCAAATTTTAAATTCACAATAAGCAATTGCTAAATTAAGTCCCACAAAAACTAACAATTTAACAATCGATAACACAAAAATTTCAAATTAATTCACAAAATTGTAAGTATTGAGTTTCATTAGGAATACTGCAAATAGTTATAACGGCTCAATGCCGAGTAAGGTAAGATCAACTATATGAATCTTCACTGTTCATATCGCTTCATTTAAGCTATGATATCATAGCCAATGTTGTAAACGATATTAAATTGAAAGACGGCACCACCAACAACAACAACAACAAATGTCCTTCAATCTAGAGCAATTTCAGGTCGAATTTATGAATCCTGATTGCCCATGCCGCTTTGTTTAACTATCGACAAAATCTATTACCGTACTATGAAGAAAACGAATGTAACCAAGACTTAAATTATGTTTCTGGTGGTGGAGCAAAACTAATGAAAAAGATAAGAGTGGTAACTGAAGACATAACCTGCAATTGGATCTTGAATACTGTCCAAAACATGAACATTTCTTCAACCTGGTACATTTTTATAGTTATCTACAAGTGGTTAAGAAAATAAAATGTAAGCTTCAGTTCCAAAATCTAACTTGTACTTGATAATAAATATTGCCAACCTGCTTCACAATGAAATATTCACACACATAGCAGATGAAGAGGGTTTTTTTTTTTTTTTTTTTAACAAATTTACCACTAGACAGTGTCTATCGGTCTTTTATTAAAAATAAAAAATATCAATAGAAACAAGTACAAGCAAGGGGGCGTAGGCCTTACCTTACTAATCCTAATGAAGTACCTAACTTCTGCTACCTAACAAGCATGAAGAAAATAAGAGATAGAGAGAACTAAGTATTTTCTAATCATCACAGAGTTTGTAATACACTCCATGATGATATTACAAATGAGGATGCTTAAATAATGTAAAAATATGTCAATCAAGAAGAAAGTTGAGTTACCAGCCTCAAACTTTCTATTACTAAAGCATGAATTAAAAAAATTGATTTCCCATCAAAAGTAACTTGAAGTATTTCTCTCTTGTTTTCTTCTTCAAACCTATCCAACAACTTGATGATTCATAACTTCTTTATGGATTTATTGGATCTAGTTGAGCCTATTGATACTATCAAATGGTTTTGTTTGCCTGTCGCATCGGTAGGTGCCTTGAAACAAACTCCTCAGTCATTTTACCGTCCCAACTATGTTGCCTTCCATATGTCTTCTTTTTACTTTTGTTGCTTCCACTTTTTTGTTGCCTAGGTGATATATCCCCTTCCCTAGCCACTCTATCAAAGCAAATGTCCAACATATTGTCTTCCTCATCTTCATCAAGAGAATCCTCACCCAAATCCACTCCATCTTCATCAAGAGAATCCTCACCCAAATCAATTGTATTTGACACTAAGGCACTTGACTCATTCTTCCTTGCAAGCACACA
>JAJOOF010011661.1:0-39945 GCA_029582545.1 Solanum lignicaule
CTAACCTAAGCATGCTCATACTCTCTTCCTCATGAAGTCAAGAGTGCATTCACCATATAAAGATGCATATTGACATGAGAAACATGAATTTTATTACTAAAATTCCATTTTTTTTGTAGTAAGAATCCTTCAAAACATGCATAACATAGTGTCTTCTAAGACATGCATAACATACGGAGATCATGCAACTCATAATCATATGCAAGACTCCAAACATGAACAAGCTACTAGGAACTCTTTGGTCTCAAGCTTGAATAAGAATAGAAGGAAAAGATAAGGATATCAACAACCTTACTACTCACTCATCATCTTCCACTTAGGGTAAACCCATCTAAGAGCACATTAAAGTAACCAAGAGAACTATCACTTACCAATTAAGCACAATGTCCCCCTTTTGGGATCAAGTTATGCAAACTCCTTTAATCATTACCTCCTTCATCTCTAAGGTAGGAACCATTCTCCATTAAATTTTCACTATACACCCTTAGGTGAGGATTTCAAGAATCCAAAAAAAAAGTATCTATACCACTCCACTTCATATCTATCACCCAAAGTGGTTCTCAACTTGGAGAACTCAAAGAAGTTCAATGTAGAAATATTAAGGGCACTCATAACCTTACCATCTAGGCACATTATCCCCCACTTGGGGTGAGCTTAATCGACACTTTATCACACCATACCCTTATCATCACCTTTGGTGTAACTTTCCGCTCAACCATGCCTAGGTATTATCTAAACACCCTCTTTGAATGACGATACTTAAGATCACACTTACAAGACAACTATCCTCTATAGAGTTGGTCAACATCTATTATCTTGTCCTTCCTATGAACTAAGGGGTACATGCAACTCTCTAAGTTAACCATAGAGCAAAACACTATCCTAACTCATGGAACAAAGCCCTTTTTTCCACTCTTAGGGTAAGCCTACACAAGAACTCTGATTCACACAAGGATAACCATGAAGTATCACTCATAAGAAAAGGCAACTTTCAACTCACACTAGTTACCACATTCCTTCAAAACTCCTCAAATCTTCACCATGACTTTCTACTATCATTACCCATCACCATAAAGCAACTCATCATGCTAAAAAGGATTTCATTCTTACCATAACGACTCTTACCATACGTGAAGTACACCACCATACAACATTTTCAATGTAATGCTTACAACCTAATAGGTCACACATAGCCATGATTGGCATCACAATACGATTTCCAAATCTACCTTCATATATATACTTATATTGTCACCACATCATAATAAGCATTAAAACTCACCTTTTCTTCCCTCGATCCTTGCAACATCACCCCTTCCAAGTAATCACATCTAGAAGACCACCGGACAAGGGAAAATAAGAGAGAGAGATCATATGGAGTTAGGCTCTATGGCACGACACAAGAGTAATGAAGAAAGTGAAACTTCTCTCTTCCTATAGCCTTTCGCTCATAGATGTGTCGCGACTCACACCGATGAAGAAGACTCTACTAGACGTGGCTCATGAGACGTTGAATCCTAAGACCATTTTCATAACATTATGCTCTGATACCAAGTTTGTAACGACTCGAGAGCACCCCCTAGTCGTTACCGGCGTATTCAACCTCTCGGAGGTCTTATACAAGCCCTTAGCATTCGTCATAGCATTTATCATAGAAAAATAGCGGAAAATTTAAAACTTTTTCATGATATAACACAAGACATATAAGTCACCTCATTAAACCTTTAATACAAAATCGGAGTACAACGTCTCAAGGTAGCCATCTTAAAACATGACTACAACACAAGAGGGACACAACCCTTACAATACAAAAGAAACTACCATCTAGTACATAGAACTTAAGGAAACTCCTTAACATAAAGGTTCTTGAATCTTTAAGGACACACCCGAACTTGGGAATAGTAAGCCAAGCTCATCACTTCTAGGGATTCTAGGCCACACACCCACACTTCATCATAGGAGACAAGGACACATTCAACATAGAATAGGTACTCCTAACATGTATATGATCAAACAATCATATAGGGGTCATATAGATAGGGGTCATTCCACAATAGTACCTAACATAATCATTCATGTAGACCACACCTTATCCCTAACATTATTATACACATTATACTCCTCATCATCAACACACTTTAAACATTATGCTAGCATTGAGGATTTCATACATAACCTTTATAGCACAACTTTATAAACATAGGCATCATAATCATCAATTCACTTCACATCTATTGCCTTCAAGGCCATGATCTCAACATGTAAAGATAGACAAGAAGTAAACACCTCCACCATAAGTGGATCAAACCTCACAACATTAATTCTCATACTATAGACTAGAAGTTAGGTCAACTTATCAATTCTCCAAGCCATGATCACCATGGATCAATCCTCAACAATTCATAATCAATTGACAGAGGTAACAATAGGAATCAACAATGTAATTCAATAACATAAACATAATCTAAGTACAATTCTATAAACAAAGGGATCAACCCATAACTTTGCCCATAAGGCCATAATCCTCAACTCATCAATATACCAACAATTCAACATGAATTAGTATATATAATCATAAGAAACATCAATACAATCTAATCTAACCATAATTTCACCAATAGAGATCATATTCACAAAGACCCACATCATAGGCCAATTTTGAGAATTTGGGGTTCATGGGTTCTTTAAGAATTCCTTTGAAAATTATCTTAAAAACATTAATTCCACATTAATTCATCAATAGAATGATTTAGAAAATCATTTGACAAGGAACCCATTTTTAGATTGAAAATTGGGAATTTTGGTCTTTGAATCACTTTTGAAAATCTTTGATAGAACTCCTTGAATGAGAGGTTATTCAAGAATCAAGAGTCACCATACCTTAATTATTGAATACCCATGAAATTGAAGATGAAATCAGTTGAAAACCCATCTTCTAGCTTGAGCTTCATCAAGGTCTTTGATGGAGTTTTTGAGAGAATCTATTTTGAGAGGGAAGAGTCAATTTGAAGAATGGGGTCTAATTTTAGGATTTGGGGTTTTAACCAACTTAAAATACCCTAAAATAGGTAGAATTACTATTTATAATAATTCTCCAAAGTACCCAAACTACCCCTCACTTAGTTGGACCTTTTTAAATAAGTCAAACTTGAGTTTTATTTTCGCAGATTTCGTCGGGAAACAAGTTCACGACGCGGAGGTGTTCCCACAAGTTTCTGGAAATTTAATTTTTGAGGCAGTAGAGTCCGCGACATGTCTTTGACGCGGACCAAAAATTTGGCCTATGGTGGAGCTAGTCCGTGACGCGGACATGCTCCCTCCATGAGCAATGTCTAGCTGCCTTGGCAGCTTGCTTGGCCAAGATTGGGGTCCTCCTCGGGGACCCTTGGGGTGACCCCCGAGGGGTCGTATCCAAACTTTTTGACCCTAAAAACATTTATTAAGACACTAGGGTCACCTCCACTAATTTAGACTCCATACAACACATAAAAACATGAACAACATACTAGAACACACCAACACGTAAAAGACTAGTTTTCGAACGTCTTGGTCGTCCCTTGACGTATGACTTCCAAACTCTTTAAAACTGACTTACAAGGCTATTCTTCATTATTTTAACAAGTTATTAATGCATAAAACTCATGTGAGGCTCTACTTCATCCTACTTCATTTTGAGGGTCGTTACACTAAGGGAGGCAAAGAAAAGGGCAAGGCGCCTATGGCTGAGACACCAGAGTAAACCTCTGATAGTTAGAGGGAATCCTATGATTCTTAGGCTTCTATCTCTGATCTCGAGGATGACCAACTGTTACATGCCCAGAGAGCGGAGCCGTGCTCTAAGTTAATGAACGATCCGTCTAGGATCTTGGTACCTCAAACTCCTTCTCCTTCTTAGCTCCAAAGAAGACAGTGGTCTCAATACCACAGGTACAAGGTCCTCCTCCCTAGTCTCGCAACGGACTAAAGGCTAAGGGATTGAGAACCATGAGGAGAATAGATTTTCCACAGATTGTGTGGTGGACAGACATCCACCGGTGTGGGACACTCTCAGGTTCCACAGATTCAAGGTTTTCAGCAAGCTCTGTGGCCCATATATTCCTACTTTGGTCCGTGAATTCTACTTTGCTTATAGTGACTTGGTGCCTCAAGGGAAGAAGAAGGCTAGCGCCTTCAAGCCGGTGGATTCAGTAGTGGTTCGAGGCAAGAAGGTATGCAATAGCGATGATATAAATGTTGTGTTCGAGCGTGCTACCGACTTCATGCATGACTATCAGAGTATGATCATTACAAAGACTCTGGATGACCTCAAAGGTTGGCTGGCCCCTCTTATTCAGACATCACCCTGAGGTGGATTGAGGCCGGAGTGCCGATAGAGAAGAAGAATCTTAATGTGGCAGCTAGATATTGGTTTAGTTAGAAACACGATCATGCCTTCCCAGAATGAGTCTATCCTCCGCCACCCAAAGGCGGCCTGTCTTGGGCCTATTATTGCTAGGAAGAGGCTCAATTAGGTTTAATTATTGAGCAGGAGATGGACATGAGGGCCAAGCAGCGCTATACGTCTCTCCTATTTTTGGTGTTGATCACCAAGTTGTGTCGACGTGCTAGAGTGCCACGAGATGAGAAGAGGGATGTTGATATTACACCCATATCTTCTACCGACATACAACTCATAGAGGCCAAGTACACACGGGATGAGGCTGACAGGAGGAGAGCAGCTCTGGTGAACGCATACCTGGAGGTTGACATTGATATGATACCTGCAGAGGTGAGCATGCCTACTCCGGCCACTAGGCCTTCAGGTACTACTAGCTCCGCTTCTTCTAATACTCCTGGCAGTTCTGCTACGCCTCCTCCCCCTAGATCTGTTGCTGCTACTTTTGCATCCCGACCCCCATCACCCAGCCATGCTCTACAAGATGGGCCATTTAGCCTAGTCTACTGATGTGCGCACCTCCCGATTAGAGGCCGATATTCCTGGGATGATCGAGAGGGCCGTTGTTGCTGCTTTGACACCCCTCTGAGCTGAGATCGATAGCCACAAGGTGGTCCTAGATGCCCTGATTGTGAGAGTGAGGGATGTGAGAAAGGCCAGGGGGCACTAATGAGGTGAAGTATTTTTAAGGCCAACATTACTGAGTTGAGGAAGGATGTGGACCACATGAAGTCCACTGATATGTCCCTAATATTTGGCACTGTGGAGATCCCCGATAGCCCGAGTACCGATGTTCCAGCTTATTTTGATGTGCCTCCACCTACCACCGTAGATGAGGCTAGAGTTGATGAGGCTTCTGCAGAGTCCGAGGCTGAGACTGATGAGGAGTAGCTTGGTGTTCGTGATGAGGCTGTTTGTTAGAACTTGGTTGACTTGAAGGATGCCATGTACGAGTCAGCTAGACATGCCTCTCTAAGAGATGTTTCGATGGTGAGCTCCAGTGGAGCTAAGGATGATGTGATACCGCGCACTGATGCCCAGACTAAGAGTTTCTTGATAGCTGAGACATCGGGCACTGATGGCCCGACATATAGAGTGATTGAGATGCAGACTTCACCCAGTCCTAGCCTGGCATTATGTTTCTTTTTACCTCCCTCTCTGTTGTGGTTTACTGACTGTTGGTTTTTAGTTGCATTTGAGGAAAACTGCATGTTTTTGTGGGTGGGTGAGGTATTTCCATACCTACCTACTTTGGGATATTTTGTGAATATTATGTTTCTGTTTTGTGAATATTGAGCTTATTAGGTTAAATATATATATCTTGGTTGATGAATTGTGTGTGAATGTGGAATCATCTTTGTGTGAGGAAATTTGAGTACCTTTGTTGAGCTTAAACTTGTATTCGAAGTAAGTATTGTGAACTTGAGAACACTTGATAATGGTGAGTCACAATTTGAATCTTTGAGTGCACAATTGAGCATTGCAGGTGTAGTTTTAACCTTGTTGTGTGCATTTATGTTGAGTCTTATGAAGTACAAATTGTAGACATCCTTGTTGAACTGATTGATCTTCAGTATTACTTGAGGACAAGCAAAACTTTAAGTTAGGGGTGTTGATGAGTCCGAGATTTGGACTCATTTAGGGATTTGTTTTGGTAGTTTTATTGTCCTCAAATGCCTAATTTATGCTATAAAGTGTTGTTAAAGAATTTATTTTCAGGTATATAAGATAGGGAGCAAGGCAAGGACACTACCAGGCAAAAAAGAGCAAAACAAGCTAAAGAAGTGAAGAAAAGCGATCCTGGTGATCGCCAAGACTTTGATGATCATACATACATTGTCGCCATAGATTAAGCACAAACACTACGGCTGCCAACTCTCAATCATGGGTAGGGTAGTTCCTCTCATTGGGTCTTCAACTACCTAAAAGAATAGGCAATCACCTTATCCTTATGAATTAGAACACCACTTAACTCTACTCCAGATGCATCCAAATAAATAGTGAAGTCCACACCCTTCTCGAATAGAGTCAAAATAGGAGCCGAAGTCAACAAGGACTTGAGCCTTTGAAGGATATCCTCACACTCATCAGACCACTTGAAAATCACACTCTACCGAGTCAATCTAGTCAAAGAAGATGAAATGGTAGAGAAGCTCTGCACAAATCATCGATAATAACCTGTAAGTCCCACAAAACTCCAGATCTCACTAACCAATGTTGGTAAAGTCCAACCCCTCTGTCACGCCCCAAGGCTACCCCTTGACGTAACATGGGACCTAGGATCACGAGTGACCCCAAGTTAACTCTGATTCTGGCATATATCAAGCATACTGAAAATAACTGAGTAAAACATATACTATGTGGAAGCTAAAACAGTGGATATCTAAAAATGGGGAAAAACCCAACTAGTATGAATATAGAAAATATACTAGGAGTTTAGTGATAACTGAACAACCACTTAAAAACTTAAGCTGAATCTACTAATATGTCTGAAAAACCTCTAACTGAGTTGAGTTGCTGGGACATGCCCCCAGTTAACTCTAACAAAACTGAAACAAAAAATAATGACTAAAATGAAAGCATGTCTATAATCCTCGAAGTATGAGGACTCACCACTAAAGTTGTTGAAGTCAGACTGAGAATCGATCTAAGCGTGATCTGGATGTTGAGTGCCTGAGCCTACATCATGAAAGGATGTAGCACAGAATATACGTCAGTACTGGGAATGTAGTGAGCATGCAAGATATAGATACTAAGATGAACAAATATATATGAGCTAAACAAAGCATAACTGAGCAATGACATAAACTGAGTAAGAATATAAATATTGATATATAACTGAAAAACTGAACTAAATGCAATGACCAAGTACTAATCATGAAGATAACATGCTGAACTGTATACTGATATAAATACTGAAAACCTAGTGATGAGTCCGAGATTTGGACTCATTTAGGGCTTTGTTTTGATAGTTTTATTGTCCTCAAATGCCTAATTTATGCTATAAACTTATGTTAAAGCATTGATTTTCAGGTATATAAGCTAAGGAGCAAGTCAAGAACACTACCAGACAAAAATGAGTTAAACAAGTTGAAGAAGTGAAGAAAAGCGATCTTGGTGATCGCCAAGACTACTCCGCAAACCGCCAAGTGGCTCTTTAGCTCACCCAAAGTTCCAGCGTGCCAGTCCAGGGGAGAAAAACCAAGTTTGCGATAGAAATGGGCATTCGGCGAATTGCCGATCCACTCTGTGATGGGAACCGTGATCTCCTAAAGTCATAGAACCCTGAAGATAACTGACCAATGCAAACCGACGATGGATTGGAGCAAACGGCGGATCGCCGACCTGTTTGGTGAAGCCCGACTTATCTTGCCCAATGGCTTTTCAGGCAAAAAATTGGGCAACTATAAATTGAATTTGAACTAAAGATGTAGGGGCATGCTATCATTTCGTATAGTTTTCTTTTAGTTTTTGAGTGCCATTGTAGACTTTGAAGCTTTTGAGGCTCAAACTTGAAGATTTACAAGTGGGTTTCTGAATTTCTTCAATTTGAACCATTATAAAGACTTGGGAATTTTTAACCAGATCATGGCTAATGTGTTTTGTAATCATTTCTCTATTTTTATGACGTGTAGATAAAACCCCAAATTCTTGGTGTGTGATCATGTGATTATGGGTTGAATTAGCTTATGGATATTGATTATTACTGATTTAAACACTTATTAGAAGTGGGTTTAATTGATAGCTGTGTTTTAAACTAAGAATGGTAGTTGGAAATGCAATTCGAACTTAGAATTCTGGGTTTGCTTGAAAAAGGGATTTTAGAATCAAAACTTTCAATTGATAATTGTAGTTATTGGGTTGATATAGGTTTAGCTCAAAAGAGGAAATCTTAACCTCAATTCTACTTATCTAGCTCGAGAGAGCATATGAATTAAGGTGTGGGCTGTTCATATTTGCTAATCTTGTTGATGTTCGAAAGAAATCACTTGAATCGTGGTAGTTGTTCGAGAGAAAACTATCTCACTTATAGTCTAGCCTACCCACTTATATTTAGCTATTTATTTGTAGTTACAATTACCCATGTAGTGAAATTTGCCTATAATCAATCGCATCCCGAGAATTCCTCTCTATATTGTTATTTCCTCCCTGTGTGATTGTGTTGTAGCTGATAATTGCAAATCAAAAACCCCCATCTGACATTCATTGTCACCCTTTATATTTTTTTGTATGTTTTCGATAATTTCAATTCCTATAGCTGAATTAGACCACGTTTGTACTTCATAATTGAATTTTAACAGTACCGCTCCCTATGGGTTCGATCCCAACCTTTTGTTGGGTTTTATACTAGTTAACGATCGTTTACACCTAGAATTGGATGAGGTGCACTTGGGACGTTAATCAGCTTGTCGATGCAAGGAGATTTTGATTGTAGGAGCTACGATTAACCAACATAAACCACATGAGATAAACATGTAGTTGGATGTATATGCTCTATTGAGAGGACACAATATACCTTGCCAGGGGTATAAACGCATGACTTTGGCGTGATCACTAATACTGATGCCCAATAGAGGGGACTTATAATCCTATGCGGGCACGTTGTTCTAAGACTATAAGGGTACGCTGAACCCTAGTCTAACTCGGTGCTAAGTCTAATCCCAACTGAATACATCTGAAGCTAAAATGCACTAAATACTTAATATCTCAAGATACTGATATGCTAACTTAGATTGTAACATTTATATAATTAGAGTGTGACATTCGATATTAAGAGCATGATTTTTTGTTTAACTGACCTAGCAAGTATAATTCATGAACTATGAGAATTTACACAAACTAGGGTTCTGAGTTTTATACAAGGAATTATGCAACATTTCCAAGAAAACATGTTGCTTGGACTATGGATTCTATAGCAGCTGAAATCACAACAAATTCCCAAGATTTTTCAAACCCTAGGTCTAAACAAGCTATGTAGAATCAAGGAACTGACTGAATTATAGGGACTTAGTGGATGAAAGGAACCCACTAGTGAAATCCCACATACTTGGTGATGAAATCTACGGAGAAATCCTTGGGATTTCGGGGTTGAACTTAGAATAATGTTTCTGCCTGTTCTTGGAAAAGTTGGTCGCCTCTTTCTCTTCTTTTCGCTCTAAGTTGGATGTATTTTTTGGAGAATGAGGGTTCTGGGTATGTGTGACTAAGTTATCACACTTAGATTGAGTAAAACGACGTCGTTTAGGCATAAATCGACATTGTTTAAGGGCGCCAATGCATAGGGAAAATACCAAAATGACCCTGACTTAAAAGCTGACGAAGGCTATCCACGGTGGGACTAATGGACCATCGTTTGAACTACCGGCCATTGACTGGGGGCGTGGTTCATGGTCTACCCGACAAGGCTTCACTAAAACAAGCATAACTATTTACTCTGAGCTTGGATTTTAGAAAACTCGGTGGCTTTGGAAAAAGGATTCAATTATGTTTAATTTGATAGGTCATGAGCCACCTAATTCATTTTGTGCTGAAAGAGATGACAATTTGAAGTTGACCCAACAACCATTTTCGTATAAATAGCTACTGACCCTCACCTATGGCCAGACCTACCGTCCTCAGGTCCAACCACAGACCGTACTGGTCGACCATGGGTGGAATCAGAGACTATCAAATTTTGGACCCTAATGATGGAACACCACCTATGGACCGTAGGTCCATCGGCGAACCGCATTTGTGAGCCGTCATACGCTACTGGGACATTACATTGTTGGAAAACCTAACTCACCATCCACGATACCTACCTACGGACCGTCGTCCCACCTACGCCCCGTGGGTGGTGTCGTCAGTGCTAGAACAAAATTTTATAAAAACCTGAAATTTCAATCTTTTCTAATCAAAGGTATTACAATATCCCCCGTTGGGAACATTCTTCCTCAAATGAGGTCTAAACAAGCTAAGTATGGAAGGAAGGAGCTGCAATCCCTACCACTAAGTACTAGAAATTGATATCTAACTAAACTGATTTCCATGAACATGCAAATGCGATGAAATGCAAGAATAACTAAGGGAACAAGATACTGAGACTGAATTATTCAAGAGTAAGCTGAGAGATTAGAGAGAAACAAGTACGTCAAGCTGAAACGGAATCAAAAGGAAATAGGTGAGGATACTTGGCCATCATGGCTACTTCAGTTTCCCAAGTAGCTCACTCTACGGACTGACTCCTCCACAAAACCTTCACTGAAGCGACCTCCATATTTCTCAATCTTCGAACCTGATGGTCAAGAATTTCAACTTGCCCCTCTTCATAAGTAAGACTTATCCTTCACAACCATACTTTCTAATGGTACTATTGATGTCGGATCACCCACACACTTCTTCAATAAGGAAATTTGAAAGATTGGACGAACCATTGCTAGTTCTGCTGGCAACTCTAACTCATAAGCCACATTACCACCCCTTTTCAGGATTCTCTAACGACCTACATATCTAGGACTGAGCTTCCCTTTCTTGCCAAATTTCATCACCACCTTCATAGGTTACACCTCTAGGAGAACCCAATCATCGATTTCGAACTCTAAGTCCCTTCTCCTCACATCTGCATAGGTTTTTTGACAACTCTGAGCTATCTTTAGCCTATCTCTGATGAGTTGAACTTTCTCCATACCCTCATGAACTAAATCTGGGCAAATCAAGGCTGCTTCATTTACTTTAAACCAACCTATTGGGGATCTGTATCTACGCCCATATAGTGCCTCATACGAGGCCATATGAATACTAGAATTGAAGCTATTATTATAGGTGAACTCTATAAGAGGTAGGTGATCATCCTAACTACCCTCGAAATTGATCACGCAAGCTCGCAACATTTCCTCTAAGGTCTGAATGGTACACTCTTCCTGACCATCCATCTGTGGATGAAAATGCCGTACTGAGATTTACTTGAGTACCAAGACCTTTTTTAAACGATTTCCAAAAATGAGAGGTAAACTGAGGACCTCTATCTGAGATGATAGACAAGGGAATACCATGCAACTTGACTATCTCATTGATGTAGAGTTTGATGTAGTCCTCCGCTTACTGTAGTCTTGACATCCAAGAAGTGAGCAAATTTAGAGACTCTATCCAGTATCACCCAAGTGGAGTCATGTTGTCTGCGAGTACGAGGTAAACTCGTAGTAAAATTCATGTTTTCCACTTCGCATTTCCATGTAGGAATGCTAATCTCTTGAGTCATACCTTTTAATTTCTGATGTTCTACATTTACCTGTTGACAATTGGGACACTTAGCCACAAAGTCTGCTATGTACCTCTTCATGTCGTTCCACCAAAAATCTTCCCGTAGATCACAGTACATCTTAGTGGCACATGGATGAATAGAATATCTACAAATATGGGCTTATGTAAGGATTTGCTTCCTAAACTCACCCACATTTTGAACACATAAGCGACCCTGGTAATGAAGTACACCATCTCCCCCTTGGGAGAAAACCTCAACCTTTTGCTGATGAACTGCACCTTTCAACTAAAGTAATATTGGATCGCTATCTTGCTTTTCCTTAACATCAACTACCAATGGGGATTCTGATCCATTTTGAACTATCACACCACCATATGATGTGTTCGTATGGAAAATTCCTAAGCGAGCAAGCCAGTGAACATCTTTGGCTAACTCTTTCTTTTCTTCCTCAACATGTGCTACACTACCCATCGACAGTGTGTTGAGAGGATCAAACACTACATTGATCTTACTAGGATGGTAAAGCACATTCATGTCATAGACCTTGAGGAATTCAAGCCATCTCCTTTGACGAAGATTAAACTCTTTCTGGGTGAACACATACTGGAGGTTCTTCTGATCTGTGAACACATCAACATGAACACCATACAAGTAATGTCTCCAAATATTTAGTGCGAATACTACGACTGCAAGCCCGAGTTCTTGTGTCGGGTAGTTCTTCTTATGGACCTTAAGCTGTCTAGAAGCATAAGTTATAACCTTGCCCTGCTGCATCAACACAAAACCTAAGCTGACATAACTACATATTCATAGTGACCATAACGAGTCCTGAAGGCTGTCTTCGGGAAGTCACTATCTCTCACTCTGAGCTGATGATAACCAGATCTAAGGTCTATCTTAGAAAAGAAAGTAGCACCCTCAAATTGGTTGAACAAGTCATCAATCTTGGGGATGGGATATTTATTCTTGATTGTGACTTTGTTCACCTATCAATAGTCCATGCACATTCAGAGAGAACTGTCTTTCATTTTAACAAACAATATTGGAGCACCCCATAGATAGATACTTGGTCTGATGAAGCCCTTATTAAGAAGGTATTTCATCTGCTCTTTCAGTTCCTTAAGCTCGATTGGCGCCATTATGTAAGGAGGAATCAAAATAGACTAGGTATCTATGAGGAGATATATTCCAAAGTCAATTTCCCTTTGGAGAGGAACTCTAGGAAGATCTTCTGGGAACACTTCTGGGAACTCATTTACTAAAAGGTCTGACTCAAGAGTTGGGGTTTCGGATTTTGAATCCTTGACCCGAACAAGATGATATATATACCCTTTGGAAATCATTTTCTTAGCCTTAAGGTAGGAGATAAATCGACCTGTAGGCATTGAGCTACTACCCTTTCACTCTAAGTCTGGCTCATTTGAAAACTTAAACTGAACGACCCTAGTTCTACAATCCACTGAGGCATAACCGAAATGTAACCAATCCATGCCTAGAATGATATCGAAATCTACTATTTCTAACTCTACAAGGTCTACTGAGGTAACTTTCTAGGAAAATGTGACATGACAATTTCAGTATACCCGTCTAGCTATAACTGGGTCACCAACTAGAGAAGAGACTAAGAAGGGTTCTAAAAGAGTTTGTGGACTGACATAGAAGTTTACTCCTATATGGGGAGTTACAAAGGAAAGTGTAGCCCCTGGATATAATAATGCATAAATATCTAAATGGAACACTCGTAATGTACCGGTGACCATATTAGGAGAATCATCGTGGTCTTTGCGAGCCTGGAGAGCATACAATCTATTCTGGCACTGACCACCACCTGTACCAGACGAGGCACCCTACTGAGTTTGGCGACCTGCTGGTGATGTAGACTAAGCCCTATTGTTATTAACTCCTTGTCCCTACGTGGCAGAAAATCAATCCTTCAACCTATGGCTAGATTGACCACACCTAAAGTACCCTTCTCTGTCTGCAAAACACTAGTCCGGATGGTTCACACCACATTTTAGACAAGTTGGGAAAGTCTTGTTACCTGAAGTACTCTCTTGAGACATAGAGCCTGATGCCCTACCTTTCTAATCCGGTCGAAACCTGGGGGATAGAGCACTAGCTGATTAAGGTGTTGGGGCTGTAGACCTCTGTTGAAACTGTAAGTGATTTCCACCACTCGAGCTCTGCTGGGAGTATTCATAATTCCTTGTTCTAGCCTTCTTCTTGTCTTTAGCCATTTCCCTAAGCTTATCTCCCTTAACATGTTGAGCATGAGTCATGATTCTAGAGATATCTATATCCCCTAGAAGCATAGGATTCCTACACTCGGTCTTCACCAGGTTGGATACCCTAAACAAGAACTTACTCATTTGTGCCCTTGATTGACAACCATGTCTGGAGAATACCTGCAGAGCTATGTGAATTTTAGCCCGTACTCTTGTAATACCTCGGAATCTAGTAGACTAAGCAAGGGGCTAAGTGGGAAGTGACAAGAAAAGTATTGAGCCTGATCACCCTTCACGAAGGCCCAAACAGACGGTGAAGGGCACCACGAATTGTGGTGTATCCCATGGTGGCTCATAGTACTGAGCCAAAGAGGGCTCCCCTCCCACGAGCTCCCAAACAGCTTGTGAAGAGCCCAACTAGCCGTGGTGATGGCCGTGGAGGAAAGGCAACAATTGCCTTGAGAGTGACCCTCCACACCAGCCAGTTGACGGATTGTGAGAGCCTAGATGGCTAGTGGAAGGGGTTGTGGGTTTTGGGGAAGTATTTCCAAGCCACTGGTCAAGGACCACGACTGCCATAATGGGCCGTCAAATCCTTGACGGCTCGTGGAGTCTCGCGTGTAGGGGTTTAGTCAACTGAAAGTTTAGGGGAAGTTTGGTCTTTTCCTATTTATTGTATATTGATACTATGTCGTTCTACCCATGCATAGGTCTCTTATATAAGTGATTTTAACTCCAAATTCAACCCATTCAAGTCATTCTCTGAAATTCACCAAAAGAAATCAAGTTCTTCCGCTCTCTAGAAACTTGAAGATGAGGGGTAAAACCTAGGGTTTCAAAGCAAGACTCTAATTCCACCATTGAAGGCAAGCTTTTGGCATTGAGGTATGATAGGTTTCATCCATGGATTCCTTCCATTCACGGAGTTTCCAAAATCTCTTATTTTCAAAGTTAGAAATCCCCAATTATATTAGGGTTTTCTTTAATCTCCATGGGTTCTCTTTATTATTGATTTAATTGATTGAATTATGATCTCTTATGAATGAATTGATGAAATACTATGATTTTATGATGTTTCCCTGAAGAATCCATGTGTGGGTCTTGCATTATGAAGGAAAAGTTTTATGAAATCAAGCATGACTTGATAGAACTACATGAATTTATGATGAAACCCATATCTAACCCATGTTTTCTAAATGTTGATGATTGAAAGTGGGTTTTGAACCTTGAAAAGGTGAATTATGGAATTATGCATGTTCTTATGAAATCTATGTAGCTGTTTTAAGGATGCTTTGAGAGTGAAGTATCAATGATGATGTTGTTGTTGTATTGTTGAAAGGATTTCTCATATACACATAAAAGAATGATTGTGAAAGGTTTTCTCACATAGTAAGGATTCTAGGGTTGAAAGGTCTTCTCACTAAATGAATCAAAGATAAAGAGCTATCCTAATGAAACCTAGCTTTGATTGGTTATTAAATGATACCTTTCCATGGATGACTTATGACTTAGGTTGGATTGGCAAGATGGCGTGCCCTTCCATGGATAATAAGAACAAGTAAGAATATGAATATTCCATGGGATTTATGCTTAGCACCTAGAGGATATTGAGATGGAAGCTCTCCCGTTAGTAGAGGTCGGGTTTCTAGAAGCAATCTCCTTAACCCTTACCTATGTGACCTCATAGGATGGTTGTCTAGATAGACATTAGCTAGTGCATCAATGTAAGCTAGAAGTTTATAGTCCTTACCTTGGCAAGTAGGACAACCCTTTTCGGTGTGGTAGACACCGGGGGATTATGTTATAGCTCACATGGTCTCTATGTCGACTAAACCTATTTCCCACAATAATAATGAACTAAGGTTACTTCAAGAAGTATCGCACATGTGTTCAAAGGTTTTAAATGATGTTAGCTTGCATTGACCATGTTTTATGACTTATTTGTTCTAACTTTTTTGTATCATGTTTTAGCTTGGTCATTGCATGTCATGAAAGGTCCTCTTTTAGCATGATTTAAATGTTTTATGCATAGCTATCATACTTGGTACATTATTTTGTACTAACGCATACTCTTGCCAACATTTCCCCAAATGTAGGGTCCGACAATGAGGGTTCTCAGTTGTGGCTAGTGGTTGATTGCTTGGTTCCCGAGCTTTGGTGAGTCCTCATGCTTCGAGGATGAATTTTTATTGTTTCAGTTCTTTGTTATTTCCAATTTTGGACAGGATGTATGGGCTAGGCCCAATTTCATTTTATTATATTAGATGGTTATTGAGACAACTTGTTTAGACTTCCGCTTTACTTTTATAAAAATTTTGGACTAGAAATGTTGTCTTTACTTCTTTTGTTCTATTTCTTATGTTATGAATGGTGGGGTCTCTCGGGGTCTTATACGCCATGTTACACTTAGGATGTACCCCTGGGTGGTGAAAAACTTTGTATTAGAGCACAAGGTTTAGAATGGTCCTAGGATGTCTCATAAGCCATGTGGAGTAGAGTCTTATTAATGTGTGTGAAGCGCGCCACATTTATGAATGAGAGGCTACGAGATGATTAGGAAATTCCACTTCTTTCATTACTCTAAAGTCGTGTGATAAAGTTTAACTCTATAAGGTCTCTCTCCTAATCCTTATCCGATGCTCTATATGATATGGATACTCGAAGAGCCTATGCTAGAAGGAATGTGAGGGAGAATGCAAAAAAAGAAGTTCCTTCCCAAGCTCCTCAATTCCAGTCGATCCTTTGGCCGATCAAGTGACTAATGCGGAGTATAGGGGTACTTTTCAAGTATTGGCTCAAGCCATCATGGCCCAAGCCAATAAGGAGGTTGCGGTTCTCATGAACCCAAATGTGGGTACGACGACATCTAGAGTAAGGGACTTCACTAGGATGAATCCTCCGGTTTCATGGTTTTAAGGTTGAGGAAGATCCTCAAGATTTCATTGATAAGGTTTAGAAGGTGTTGATGGTCATGGGAATGACGCCGGTGGAAAAGGCGGAGTTGGCCGCTTATCAACTTAAGAGTGTGGCTCAAATATGGTACAACCAATGGAAAGAAAGGAGATCGAAAAACACAGGTCATCTTGATTGGGAAAAGTTTAAGGTTGCTTTCCTTGATAGGTTCTTTCCCCTTGAGATGAGACTTGAGTTCATCAACCTTCGTCAAGGAAGTATGAGTGTGAGGGAATATGCTTTGAAGTTCACACAAATATTCTAAATATGCTCCTACAATGGTTGCCAATCTAAGTTCAATGATGAGTAAGTTCATTTCGGGTGTGTCTGAAATGGTGGTTAAAGAATGTCGTACCCTATGCTCATTAATGACATGGACATTTCTCGTCTCATAGTTCATGCTCAACAAATTGAAGAAGAGAAACTTAAGGAAAAGACTAAGGAGACAAAGAGGGCTAAAAGTGGTGATGGTAATTTCTCTTAGGCAAGGTTCGATGGACATGGTCGTCCTAGATTTCGACAAAGGTTTTCCGGTCAAGGTTTCTCCAATGTTCCTCTTAAGTTCAACAAAGAAAGGGTGTCTAGCTCTAAGCCTCAAGGAGGGAATAGTAGTGAATCTTCATATTTTATGTTTACTTGTGCTAGGTGTTGAAGGAAGCATGAGGGTAAGTGCCTAGCCGGCACAGCTGGTTGCTTCGGTTGTGGTAAAAGTGGTCATAAGATGAGGGATTTCCCAATGCTTACATGTAAAGAAAGAGAGGGAAATCAACCTCCTCCTAGTGGTTCGGGTTCCAATTCTCCTAAGAAAAACTTATTATATGCTTTGCAGACTCGTGGTGAACAAAAAGGTTCTCCTAATGTGGTTCCCAGTATGTTGAAAGTCTTCCAACTTGATATGTATGCCTTACTTGATCCTGGTGCTACCTTGTCCTTTGTGATGCCATATGTGGCAATGAGGTTTGATGTTCTTCCGGACGTGTTGTTAGATGCCTTTTCTATCTCTATTCCTATTGGTGATTCTATTATGGCTATGAGGGTCTATAGAAAGTGTCCCATTTCCTTGTTCCATAGAGTTACTTTTGTTGACTTGGTAGAGCTTGATATGCTAGATTTTGATGTTATCCTTGGTATGGATTGGCTGCATTCATGTTATGCTTCTATTGATTGTAGAACTCGTGTAGTGAAGTTTCAGTTTCCGAATGAGCCTGTCTTAGAGTGGAAAGGGGGAAATTCTATGCCTAAGGGGCAGTTTGTCACTTGTCTTAAAGCTAGAAAGATGATTTCTAAGGTTGCATTTATCATCTAGTTAGGGTGAGGGATGTGGATTCTGAAACCCCTACTCTTGAATTAGTCCCCATTGTTAATGAATTTCTGAAAGTGTTCCCAGATGATTTACCCTGTATTCCTCCCGAAATAGAAATAGATTTCGGTATTGACCTTCTTCCAGATATGCAACCTATTTCTATTCCTCCTTAGAGAATGGCTCCAACGGAACTAAAAGAGTTGAAAGAACAATTGAAATATTTGTTGGATAAGGGTTTCGTCCGAACAAGTATCTCTCTATGGGGTGCTCCAGTGTTGTTTGTTAGAAAGAAAGATGGTTTCTTTCGTATGTGTATTGACTATCGTCAGTTGAACAAGGTGACCATTAAGAATAAGTATTCTCTTCAAAGAATAGATGATTTATTTGACCAACTCCAAGGAGCGAGTTTCTTTTCAAAGATTGACCTTAGGCCGGGTTACCACCAATTGAGGGTGAAGGGTGATGATATTCTGAAAAATGGCTTTTAGAACACGGTATGGTCATTATGAGTTTTTGGTGATGTCGTTTTGGTTGACTAATTCTCCAGCGACATTTATGGATTTGATGAATAGGGTGTTTAGATAATACCTTGACATGTTTGTGATTGTGTTCATTGATGATATATTGATCTATTCGAGAAGTGAGGGTGACCATATTGATCATTTGAGGATTGTGTTGCGAATTCTCAAAGGCCAACAACTCTTTGCTAAGTTTAGAAAATGTGAGTTTTGGTTAAGGTCCGTAGCTTTTCTTGGTCACATTATTTTGAGTAAGGGTATTGAGGTAGATCCTAAGAAGACAAATGCAGTCAAGAGATTAGCCTAGACCTCTATCCTCTTTGGACATTAGAAGTTTCTTTGGTTTAGCTGGTTACTACAGAAGATTTGTTGAGGGGTTTTGTTCAATTGCCTCTCCATTGGTAGCGTTGACTCAAAAGAAGGCCAAGTTTATATGGTCTGAAGCATGTGAGAAGAGTTTTTAGTAATTAAAAGATAGACTTACTTCGCTCCATTGTTGACTCTACCGGATGGGACAAATGGTTTTATTGTTTATTGTGATGCCTCGGGAATAGGGTTAGGAAGTGTATTCATGAAAAATGGGAAGGTTATTGCTTATGCTTCAAGACAAATTAAGGTTCATGAGAAGAATTATCCTACCATTGATCTTGAATTAGCGGCGGTGGTTTTTGCCTAAAATATTTTGAGGAACTATTTGTATGGTGTTCATGTAAATGTTTTAAGCGACCATAAGAGTTTGCAATATGTATTTAATTAGAATGACCTAAATCTTAGCCAAAGAAGGTGGCTTGAGTTATTGAAGGATTATGATATGAGTGTTCTCTATCACCCCGGTAATGCGAATATGGTGGATGATGCTCTTAGTCGGTTATCTATGGGAAGTGTTGCCCACATTGAAGAAGATAAGAAGGACTTGGCTTGAGATGTTCATAGATTATCCCGGTTGGGTGTTCAGTTAGTGGACTCTACCAAGGGTGGTGTTATGATCCACAATGGTTCTGAATCATCTTTTGTGGCGAATGTGAAAGCCAAGCAAGGTCTTGATCAAACTTTGGTTGAATTGAAGAAAGCGGTGCTTATAAATCTGTTGAGGTTTTCTCTCAAGGGGGAGATTGCGTGCTTAAATACTAAGGTTTTTTGTGTGTTCTTAATGTCGATGACTTGAGGAAACAAATCTTGAAAGAAGCCCATAGTTCTCGGTATTCCATTCACCCGGGAGTCACCAAGATGTTCTGTGATTTGCAGGAGATCTATTGGTGGAATGAGATGAAGAATAATATTGCGAGATATGTGGATAAGTGTCCTAATTGTCAACAAGTGAAAGTTGAGCATCAGAAACCGGTTGGTTTATCACAAGACATTAGCATTCTTACTTTTTAGTGGGAAGATGTGAATATGGACTTTATTGTTTGTTTGCGTCGCACCCGGCGACAACATGACTTGATTTGGGTTATAGTAGATCGGATGATGAAATCGGATTCTGCGAATTTGTACTTAAGATAAATGGTAAAGTTGCATGGAGTGCCTTTGTCCATTATTTCGGATCGTGGTACCCAATTCACTTCTTAGTTTTGGAAGTCTTTCCAAAAGGGTCTTGGTACTTGTGTTAAGCTTAGTACGACCTTTCATCCCCAAACTGATGGGCAAGCAGAGCATACTATCCAAACTTTGGAAGACATGTTGAGAGCTTGTGTGATTGATTTTAAGGGTAATTGGGATGACCATTTGCCATTGATTGAGTTTGCTTATAACAATAGCTGTCACTCGACTATTGATATGGTTCCATTTGAGGCATTTTTTGGTAGGAGGTTTAGATCTCCTATAGGTTGGTTTGAAGTGGGAGAAGTTGCCCTAATAGGTCATCAGTTTGTACATGAGGCTATAAAGAAGGTTTAACTTATTAGAGAAAGGTTGAAAACGACTAAAAGTTGACAAAAGCCATACATCGTTGTTAGAAGAAGAGATCTTGAGTTTGATGTTCATGATTTAGCTTTCTTGAAAATTTCACCTATGAAGGGTGTAATGATGTTTGATAAGAAAGTGAAGCTTAGTCCCCGATATGTAGCCCCATATCATATTTTGAGGCATGTTGGTAAGGTGTCTTATGAACTAGAATTGCCTAATGAGTTGGCATCGGTACATCTAGTTTTCCATGTCTCTATGTTGAAAAAATGTATTGGTGCTCCGACATCCATAGTTTACTTAGAAAGTTTGGGAATTAAGGAGAACCTTTATTACGAAGAAATTCTGATTGAGACTTTAAACCGGCAAGTCAAGAAGTTGAGAAACAAAGAAGTTGCTTCCATGAAAGTGTTGTGGAGGAATTAATTAGTTGAGGGGCTACTTGGGAGGCCGAGGCCGATATGATATCGTCATATCCTCATCTCTTTCCTTCTACCCCTATTCTAGCTTAAGGTACTGGGTTCCTCTTTGTTGGGCGTCATGTGTCTTAAATATTTCCATGATTTCCTTACTATGCATGATTCATGAAAAATTGAAGTTTTGAGAAAATGAGTCAATTTGATTGATTTCTACATGTTTATGTGCATTAGAATATGAGTTGCATATAGACTTTATGATGTGATGATTGAACATGCTTTTAGCTTGGATATGGTATTTCCTCCTCGGTTATGAGTTCTTGTAACTGCATACATGTTGAGCTGCTAGGTCTAGTTCCTATCTTCCTTATGATGCTTTAAATATGTTTTAGCTTGGAGTCGAAGTTACTCCTTAGTTGTGTGCATTTATATAAGATTGCATGCATGATGGGCAGCTAGTTTTGAGTGTTTTCTTTCATGAGATGTCTATAATTCCATTCGAGGATGAATGTTCCCAAGGCACCTTGCTGAGTTGAGCGACCTGCTGGTGCTACTGGAGCTATAGACTGATCCCTACTGTTGTTACCTCCTTGACCCTGCCAGGCAGAAGGGCAATACTTCAACTAATGGCAAGACTGACCACACCCAAAGAACCTTCTCTGCCTGCAAGACACTCACCCAGATGGTTCTCACCATACTTTGGAAAAGTTCAGAAAGTCCTATTACCTGAAGTACTCTCCAGATACTTAGCGTCTGATGCCCTACCTTTCTGATCCTGTCTAAACCTGGGGGATGGAGGACTAGCTGATGAAGGTGCTGGGGCTGTTTACCTCTGCTGAAACTCTGAGCAATTTCCACCACTCGATATCTGCTGAGAGTATTCATAATTCCCTAGTCTAGTCTTCTTCTTGTTCTTAGCCATTTCCCTAAGCTTATCTCCTTCAACCTGCTGAGCATGAGTCATGAGTCTTGAGATATCCATATCCCCTAGAAGCATAGCATTCCGGCACTTGGTCTTCATCAGGTTGGATACCCTAAACCAGAACTTACTCATTTGTTCCCTTAGATCGGCAACCATGTGTGAAGCATACCGGAGAGCTGGGTGAACTTCAGCCCGTACTCTTGTAACACCTCGGAATATAGTAGACTAAGCAAGGGTCTAAGTGGGAAGTCACAAGCCAAGTATTGAGCCTGGGCACCCTTCACGAAGGCCCAAACAGACCGTGAAGGGCAACATGAGTAGTGGTGTAGCCCATGGTGGCTCGTAGTACTGAGCCAAAGAGGGCTCCCCTCCCACAAGCACCCAAACTGCTCGTGAAGAGCCCAACTAGCTGTGGTGATGGCCGTGGAGGGTATGCAGAAGTTGCCTTAAGAGTGACCCTCCACACGAGCCACTTGACGACTCGTGAGAGCCTATACTCCTCGTAGAAGGGGTTGTAAGGGGAGTGGAGCTTTGGGGCAGGATTTCCAAGCCACTAGTGAAGAACCACGATTGCCACAACAGGCCGTGAAGCCGTTGATGGCTTGTGGAGCCTAGCATGTGGGGGTTTAGTCAGCTGAAGTTCAGGGGCAGTTAGGTCTTTTCCTATTTATTTTATATTGATTCAATGTCATTTTACCCATGCCTAGGACCCCTATATAAGTGATTTAAACCCAAAATTCAACACATTCAAGTCATTCTCTTAAAATCACCAAAAGAAATAAAGTTTTCCTCTAAAAAATATTTATCTATCCAGAAACTTGAAGAAGACGGGTTCAACCTAGGGTTTCAAAGCAAGTCTCCAGTGCCACCATTGAAGGCAAGCTTTTGGCATTGAGGTATGATAGTTTTCATCCATGGATATCTTCCATTCATGGAGTTCCCAAATTCTCCTATTTTCAAAGTTAGAAATCCTCAACTGACTTAGGGTTTTCTTCAATTGCCATGGGTTCTCTTGATTATTGATTTAGATGATTTTTTTATGATCTATTATTCATGAATTGTTGAAATACTATGATTTTATGATGTTTCCCCTATGAATCCATGAAACCCCAATGTTATTTTCAAGTTATGAACATATAATATGGGTCTTGCATTATGAAGGAATAGTTTTAAGAAATCATGCATGAATTGATAGAACTACATGAATTTATGATGAAACTTATGTCTAACCCATGTTTTCCAAATGTTGATGACTGAAAGTGGGTTTTGAACCTTGAAAAGGTCAATTATGGAATTATGCATGTTCTTATATAATCTATGTAGATGTTTTAAGGATGCTTTGAGAGTGAAGTATTAATGATGATGTTTTTGTTGTGTTGTTGAAAGGATTTCTCATATACACATTAAAGTATGATTGTGAAAGGTTTTATCACATAGTAAGGATTCTATTGTTAACAAGTCTACTAACCTAAATGAATCAAAGATAAAGAGCTATCCTAATGAAAACTAGCTTGGATTGATTATTGAATGATACCTTTCCATGGATGACTTATAACTTAGATTGTATTGGCAAGATGACATGCCCTTCCATTGATAATAATAACAAGTAAGAATATGACTATTCCATGGGATTTATGCTTAGCACCGAGAGGATATTGACATGAAAGCTCTCTCGTTAGTAGAAGTCGGGTGTCTACAAGCAATCTCCTTATCCCTTACCTATGTGCCCTCATAGGATGATTGTCTAGATATACATTAGCTAGTGGATCCATTTAAGATAGAAGTTCATGGTCCTTACTTTGGCAAGTAGTACAACCTCTTCAGTGTGGGAGACACCGGGGGATCATGTTATAGCTCACATGGTCTCTATGTCAGTTAAGGCTAATTTCCACAATAATAATGAACTAAGGTTACTTCAAGAAATATCGCACATATGTTCAAACGTTTTAAATGGTGTTAGGTTGCATTGACCATGTTTTATGACTTATGTTTTCTAACCTTTTTATATCATATTTTAGCTTGATCATTGCATGTCATGAAATGTCCTCTTTTAGCATGATTTAAATGTTTTATGCATATATCACTCCCCGATGCTACCCCCTTGACGTAACACGGGACCTAGGATCACAAGTGACCCCAAGCTAACACTCTGTCTAGCATATATCAAGCACACTATGAATCACTGAATAAAACATGTACTATGCGTGGGGAATACCTAACTAGTCTGAACTAATAAAACATACTAAGAGTTTAATAACAATTGAAAGATTAAACTTAACAATTCAAGCTGATTTTACTACTATGTTTGAAAAGCCTCTGACTGAGTTAAGTTGCTGGGACATGCTCCCTAGCTAACTCTAACAAAACTGAAAACTAAAAGTAAAGACTAAAATGAAAGCATTTCTATTGTCCTCGAAGTATGAGGACTCACCACTGAAGCTGCTGAAATAAAGATCAAGAATCAATCTAAGTGTGATTTAGATGCTGAGTACCTGAACCTACATCATGAAAGGATATAGCGCAGAGTATGTGTCAGTACTTGGAATGTACTGAACATCCAGGATATAGATACTAAGATGAACAAATATATATAAGTTGAAAAAAGCATAACTGAGCAATGACATAAACTGAGCAAGGATGTAAATACTGAAACATAACTGAAAAGCTAAGCTGAATGCAATGACCAAGTACTATTCATGAACATGACATGCTAAACTGATTACTGAAAACCTGGTCAAATGCACTAAGAGTCTGACTGTGGAAGCTACTATTAACTGACATAAACCACGTGAGCTAAATGTGGAGTCCGATGTATACGCCCCATCGAGAGGAGCCAATATACCTTGCCAGGGGTATAAAGGCATGACTGGCGTGATCACTAAATCTGATGCCCAACAGAGGGGACTTATACTCCTACGGGGGTACATAGTCCTAGGATCGTGAGGGTACACTGAATACTAGTCCAACTCGGTGCTAAGTCTATTTCCAACTGAATAAGTATATGACTGAAATGTGACTGAAATACTGAATAGCTCAAAATTATGACATGATAACTGAGAATGCAACATTTATATACTGATAATGTGAAATTTGAAATCTGAAGCATGATTATCTGTTTAACTGGCCCAGCAAGTGTAATTAACGAACTAAGAGAATCTACACAAACTAGGTTTCTGAGTTTCATACAAGAATTTACGCAAACTTTCCATAAAAACGTTTTCTTTCAATTAAAGGTAATACAATAGCTAAATCACAACAAAACTCCAAGGTTTTAGAAACACTAGGTCTAAACAAGACATGGAGAATCAAGAAACTTGCTGAATTCTAGGGACCGAGTGGATGAAAGGAACCCACTAGTGAACTCCCACATACCTGGTGACTAAATCTATTGAAAAATCCTTTGGATTTTGGGGTTGAACCTTGAAGAACTCTGTTGCTTGTTCTTGAGAGGTTTGGTCGACTTTTTCCTCTTCTTTTTGCTCCAAGATTGGATGATTTTTGGAGAATGAGGGTTCAGGGTAAGTCTACTAAGTTATTAGGCTTAGACTGAGTAAAATGACGTAATCTAGGCATTAAACAACACAGTTTAAATGCCCAATGCATAGGAAAAATACCAAAATGACCTTTACTTTAAAGCTGACGAGGACACCAACGGACCCTGACCGACGGACCGTGAATTGACCAAAGGTCCATCATGCTAGGGCATCGTTTGGCATCTGAGACTGGATTTGGGGGTCACAATCCATGGACCCTGGACCCACCAACGGTCCGTAGGTCCTGTCATGGGTCGTGTTTTTCTAGAGGTTCTAGGTGGCCAACCTACGGACCTCACCCACGGGCTATGGTTTGGTCTCCATCGGTGGCACCTGGAATTATGAAAATCTGTTATTTGGCTTTTTCTCGAATCTGGGTGTTACATTATCTCCCCTTTGGGAACATTCATTCTCGAATAAAGTCAAAACTAGTTGAGTATGGAGGGAAGGAGCTGCAATCCCTACCACTAAGTACTAGAAACTGATATTTAACTGAACTAAGTTCCAAGAACATGCTAATATGCTGAAATGCAAGAACAACTGAAGGAACAAGCTACTGAGACTGAATTTTCGCAAGAGTAAACTTAAAGATTGGAGAGGATCTATTACCTGAAGCTGAAACAAAATCGGAAGGAAAAAGGTGAGGATACTTGGCCATCATGGCTGCTTCTCCTATCTATGTAGCTCTCTCTACAGACTGAATGCTCCATAAAACCTTCAATGGAGCGACTTCTTTATTCCTCAACCTACGAACATGACGATCAAGGATCTCAACTGACACCTTTTCATAAGTGAGACTATCCTTCACAGTCACACTCTCTAATGGTACTATTGTTGCCGGATCACCGATACAGTTCTTCTACAAGGAAATGTGGAAGACTGGATGGACTGCTGCTAGTTCTGCTTGCAACTCTAGCTCATAAGCCACAATAGCAACCCTTTTCAAGATTCTCTTAGGACCTACATATCTGGGACTGAGCTACCCTTTCTTGCCAAATATCATCACCCCTTTCATAGGTGACACCTTCAAGAAAACCCAATCATTGATTTTGAAGTCTAAGTCTCTCCTCCTCACAGCTGTATAGGACTTCTGACGACTCTAAGTTGTCTTTAGTCTATATATGAAGAGCTCAACTTTTTCCATAGCCTCATGAATCGAATCTGGCCCTACCAAGGCTGGTTCACCTACTTCAAACCAACCAATCAGGGACCTGCATCTACACCCATATAGTGCGACATATGGGGCCATCTGAATATTGGAATAAAATCTATTATTATAAGCAAACTCTATGAAAGGTAGGTGATCATCCCAACTACCATTGAAATCGATCACGCAAGCTCTCAACATGTCCTCTAAGGTCTGAATGGTACGTTCTGCCTCACCATCTGTCTGTGGATGAAATGTTGTACTGAGATTCACCTTAGTATCAACACCTTTCTGAAACGATTTCAAGAAATAAGAGGTAAGCTGAGGACCTTTATATGAGATGATAGACAAGGGAACCCCATGCAGCTTGACTATCTCATTAATGTAGAGTTTAGCGTAGTCCTCCATTGAATATGTAGTCTTGACAGGCAAGAAAAAAACGGACTTAGTAACTCTGTCTACTATTACCCAAATGGAGTCATGTTGTCTTCGAGTACGAGGTAAACCTGTGATGAAGTCCATGTTTATCACTTCCCACCTCCATGTAGGAATGTTAATCTCTTGAGTCATACCTCCTGGTTTATGATGTTCTATTCTAACCTGTTGACAATTAGAAAACTTAGCCATGAAGTCTACTATGTCCCTCTTCATGCCGTTCCACTAAAAGACCTCTCGTAGATCATGGTACATCTTAGTGGAACTTAGATGAATGGAATATCTGGAGTTATAAGCTTCGATAAGGCTCTGCTGCCTTAACTAACCCACATTAGGAACACATAAGCGACCCTGGTAACGAAGCACACTATATCTCCCTTGGGAGAAAACCTCAACTTTCTGCTCATAAACTGCACTGTTTAACTGAAGTAATATAGGATCACTATTCTGTTTTTCCATAACCTCCGCTACCAATGAAGATTCTGATCCATTTTGAACTATCACCCCACTATCTGATGTGTCCATAAGGCAAACTCCTAAGCAAGCAAGTCGGTGAACATCTTTGGCTAGCTCTTTCCTTTCTTCCTGAACATGTGCTACACTACCCATAGAAAGCTTGTTGAGAGAATCAACCACTACATTGGACTTACCAGGATGATAATACACATTCATGTAATAGTCTTTGAGGAATTCAAACCATCTCCTCTGACGAAGATTCAACTCTTTCTAGTGAACACATACAGGAGGCTCTTATGATCTGTGAATACATTAACATGAACACCATACAAGTAGTGTCTCCAAATCTTTAGGGAAAATACTACCGCTGCAAGCTCGAGATCATGAGTCGGGTAGTTCTTCTCATGAATCTTATGCTGTCTAGAGGCATAAGCTATGACCTTACCTCTCTGCATCAGTACACAACCTAGGCCGACCCTGGCATCACAATAAATTACATAACCGTCTGAACCAAATGGTAGTGTCAAGACAGACGATGTAGTCAACCTAGTCTTTAGTTCTGAGAAGCTTTTCTGACACTTATCTGACCACTGAATTTTGACCTTCTTCTGAGTCAACTTAGTCAATGGGGATGCTATGGATGAAAATCATTCAACAATCTCCTGTAATACCCGGCCAACCTAAGAAACTTTTGATATCTGTTGGGGAGGTGGGTCTGGGACAGTGCTGCACTGCCTCAATTTTCTGAGAATTCACTTGGATCACTTTACACGATACCACATGACCAAGGAAAGCAATGGATTTTAGCCAAAATTCACATATGTTGAAATTAGTGAATAGTTGGCGATCTTTGAGAGTTTGCAGAACAACTCTCAGATGAGTTGCATGATCCTCTTCACTCCGAGAACAAATGAGGATATCATCAATAAAGACAATAACAAACAAGTCCAAATACTGTTTGAACACCCTGTTCATTGTATGAAAGCTACAGGAGTATTGGTTAGTCCAAAACACATAACTACGAATTTGTAATGACCATACCGAGTTTTGAAGGCTGTCTTTGGAATGTTACTATTTCTGACTCTGAGCTAATGATAGCCAGATCTGAGGTCTATCTTAAAAAAGAAACTAGCACCCTGAAGTTGGTCGAACAAGTCATCAATCCTGCGGATGGGATGCTTATTCTTGATTTTGACTTTATTCAGTTGTCGATAGTCAATGCACATTTTGAGAGAACCATCTTTATTTTTCACAAACAATACTGGAGCACCCCATGGAGAGATAGTGGGTCTAATAAAACCCTAATCTAGAAGATCTTTCAACTGTTCTTTCAATTCCTTAAGCTTAGATGGAGACATTCTGTAAGGAGGAATCGAAATAGGCTAGGTATCTGGAAGAAGATCTATTCCAAAGTTGATTTCCCTTTTGGGAGGAACTCTAGGAAGATCTTCTAGGAACACTTCTGGAAAGTCATTTACTACTGGGACTAACTCAAGAGTTAGTGTTTCGGAGTTTGAATCCTTAACCTAAACAAAATGATAGACATACCCTTTGGAAATCATCTTTCTGGCTTTAAGGTAAGAGATGAAGTAAACTATAGGCACTGAGCTACTACCCTCCCATTCTAAGACTGGCTCATTTGGAAACTGAAACCGAACGATCCTAGTTCTACAATCGACTAAGGCACAACTGGAATGTAACCAATCCATGCTTAGAATGATATAAAAATCTACCATCTCTAACTCTAAAAGATCCGCTAAGGTGATTTTCTGAGAGACTGTGATATGGCAATTTCAGTATACCTATCTAGCTATAACTTGGTCAACTACTGAAATTGAGACTGAGAATGGTTCTGAAAGAGTTTCTGGACTAACACCGAAGTTTACTGCTATATAGGGAGTTACAAAAGACAGTGTAGCCCCTGGATTTAACATGCATAAACATCTAAATGAAAGAATCGTAACGTACCAGTGACCACATCAGAAGAATCTTCCTAGTCCTGGTGAGCCTGGAGAGTATAGAACCTGTTCTAGCGCTGACCACTACTTGTACCAGATGAAGTCCCCTGCTGAGTTGGGCGACCTACTGGTGCTGCTGGAGATGTAGACTGATCCCTATTGGTGTAACCTCCTTGCCCCTGCCTGGCAAAAGGGCAATCCTTCAACCTATGGCCAAACTGACCACACCCAAAGCACCGTTCCTTGCCTGCAAGACACTCGCCCCGATGGTTCTTACCACATTTTGGACAAGTTGGGTAAGTCCTGTTACCTCAAGCACTCCCCTTAGAGACTGATGCCCTACCTTTCTAATCCTGTCGAAATATGGGGGATGGAGCACCAGCTGATGAAGGTGCTGGGGCTGTAGACCTCTGCTGAAACTGTGAGCGATTCCCACCGTTCGACTTTTGTTGTGAGTATTCATAGTTTCATGTTCTAGCCTTTTTGTTATCCTTAGCCAATTCTCTAAGCTTATCTTCCTCAACCTGCAGAGCATGAGTCATTAGTTTTGAGATATCCATATCTCCTAGTAGCATAACATTTCGTCACTCAATCTTCACCTGATCGGATACCCCAAAGAAGAACTTACTTATTTGTGCCCTTGAATCGGCAACCATGTGTGTAGCATACTTGGAGAGCTGGGTAAACTTATGCCGGTACTCTTGGACCGACATTGACCCCTTCTTCAAGTTCATAAACTCTTGTGCCTTAGCTTCTCTCAATTCCCTTGGGAAGAACCTATCTAGAAAAGCTCCACCAAAACAATCCCAAGTCAGAGGAGTTGCATCTGCACCCTTGTTATCTTTCCACTGAGTGAATCAGATATGAGCCATATCCTTAAAGTGGTAGGATGCCAACTCAACACTCTCACTTCCAGTCACTTGCATTACTCCAAGAATTTTCTTAACCTCATCAATGAAGTTCTATGGGTACTAACCAATCTTCGACCCTATAAACTCAGGCGGATTCATCTGAACAAAGTCTCGAACCCTAGCTGCAGGTGATCCACCATTTGTGTTAGTAGAGATTGGTATCTGCTGATTATTTTGATTGGCAACAATATGAGCCAAGAGCTGGATTGCATTTCGAAATTCTTCATTTGTAACCTCATGGTTCGGGAATGGAGGAATTGCGTTAGAAATGCATACATTGGCATTCCATGTGTTAGCTCTACGAGGAGGCGTGATCTGAAATGCCTAATGAGGGATTAGAAAGGAGAAGGTTGGATTATACCTACGCACGATAAGGATAGCAAAGAAAGTGAAGTTTTTCTTAAAACACTTCGTAGCCTACCTCTCATGGATGTGGTGCACTTCACCCACATGAAAGAGACTCTACTTAGTACGACTTTCAGACATCCTAGGACTCTTGAACCTAATGCTCTCATACCCGGTTTGTCACTCCTCGAGGCTACCCCCTTGACGTAACACGGGACCTAGGATCTCGAGTGACCCCAAGCTAACCTTGTGTCTGGAATACATCAAGCATATTGAGAATCACTGAATAAAACATGTATTATGCGGAAGCTAAAACATAGATAGCTGAAAGTGGGAATACCTAACTAGTTTGAATGTATAAAACATACTAAGAGTTTAATAACAACTGAAAGATTAAACTTAACAATCAAGATGATTCTACTACTATGTCTGAAAAGCCTCTAACTGACTTGAGTTGCTGGGACATGCTCCCCAGCTAACTCTAACAAAACTGAAAACTAAGAGTAAAGACTAAAATGAAAGCATGTCTATTGTCCTCGAAGTATTAGGACTCACCACTAAAGCTGCTGAAATATGTAACGAGAATCGATCTAAGCGTGATTTGGATGCTGAGTACCTGAACCTACATCATGAAAGTATGTAGCGCAGAGTATGCTTTAGTATTTAGAATGTACTGAGCATGCAGGATATAGATACTAAGCTGAACAAATATATAGAAGTTGAAAAAAGCATATTTTAGCAATGACATAAACAGAGCAAGAATGTAAATATGGAAACATAACATGAAAAGCTAAGTTGAATGCAATGACCAATTACTATTCATGAACAGGACATGCTAAACTGAATACTAAAGTATAAACTAGAAACTTGGTCAAATGCACTAAGAATCTGACTGTGGTAGCTACTATTAACCGACATAAACCACGTGAGCTAAATGTGGAGTCCGATGTATATGCCCCATCGAGAGTAGCCAATATACCTTGCTAGGGGTATAAAGGCATGAATGGTGTGATCACTAAATCTGATGCCCAATAGAGGTGACTTGGACTCCTACGGGGGCACGTAGTTTTGGAACCGTGAGGGTGCATTGAACCCTAGTCCAACTCGGTGCTAAGTCTACTCCCAACTGAATATGTATATGACTGAAATGTGACTAAAATACTGAATAGCTCAAAATACTGACATGCTAATTGAGAATGCAACATTTATATACTGATAATGTGACATTCTAAATATAAAGCATGGTTATCTGTTTAACAGGACTAGCAAGTGTAATTTATGAACTAAGAGAAGCTACATAAGCTAGGGTTCTAAGTTTCATACGAGGAATTAAGCAAACTTTCCAAGAAAACATGTTATTTCTATTAAAGATACTACAACAACTAAATTACAACAAAACTTCAAGGTTTTAAAAACCCTAGGTTTAAACAAGACATGGAGAATCAAGGAACTAACTGAATTCTAGGGACCTAGTGGATGACAAGAACCGACAACTAAAATCCCACATATTTGGTGAAGAAATCTACGGAGAAATCCTTTTGATTTTGGGGTTGAACCTTGAAGAACACTGCTACTTGTCCTTGGGAGGTTTGGTCGACTTTTTCCTCTTGTTTTTGCTCACAATTTGGATGATTTTTGGAGACTGAGGATTTTTGATAAGTCTGTCTAAGTTGTTAGGCTTAGACTGGGTAAAACAATCTAGTTTTATCATTAAACGGACATAGTTTAAATTCCCAATGCATAGGTAAAATCCCTAAATGACCCTGACGTAAAAGTTAACTAGGCCACCGACAGACCCTGACTGATGGACAGTGGATTGACCAACGGTCCATCCTGCTAGGGCGTCATTTAGCATCTAAGACTGGATTTGGGGTCATAATCCATGGACCTGGACCACGGACCATGGACCCATCAACAATCCGTAGGTTCTGTCGTGCGTCATATTTTTCTAGAGGTTCTGGGTGGCCAACCTACGGACCTCACCCACGGTCCATGGTTTGGTCTCCGTCGTGGCACCTGGAATCTGGGGTTTTATAACATAACTATCATACTTGGTACATTTTTTTGTACTAACGCATACTCTTGCCTATATTTCCCCAAATGTAGGGTCCGACAGTCAGGGTTCTTAGTTTTGTGGCTAGTGGTTTATTGCGAGGTTCCCGAGCTTTGGTGAGTCCTTATGCTTCGAGGATGGATTTTCGTTGTCTCAGTTCTTCCTTATTTCCAGTTTTGGACATGATGTATGTGCTAGGTCCAATTTCATTCTATTGTATTCGATAGCTATTGAGAAAAAGTGTTTAGACTCCCACTTTACGTTTATAAAACTTTTGGACTTAAAATGTTATCTTTACCTCTTTTGTTCTATTTCTTATGTTATGAATGCTAAGTGGCTTGTATGGGATCTCTCGGGGTCCTATACGCCATGTTACATCTAGGGTGTACCCTTGGGTCGTGACAACTCTTGGACCAAAATTGAACCCTGCTTCAAGTTCATTAAGTCTTATGCCTTAGCTTCTCTCAACTCCCTTGGGAAGAACCTGTCCAGAAAAGCTCCAGCAAAGCTACATTCTCACCCCTGTTTTCCTTCCACTGCGTTAACCCAATATGATCTACATCCTTGAGTTGATAGGATGCTAACTCAACACTCTCAGTACCACTCACTTGCATTACTCCAAGAATATTTCTAACCTCATCAATGAAGGTTTGTGGGTCTTCACAAACCTTGGACCCTAGAAATTCAGGCAGATTAATCCGAACAAAGTCTCGAACCCTAGCTGCAGCTGATCCACCATTCGTGTTTGCAAGAACTAGGGACTGCTGATTTTTCTGATTAGCTACACTCTGAGCCAAGACCTGGAAAACATTTCGATATTCTACATGCAAAACCTCATGGTTTAGGACTGGAGGAACTGTGTTAGCATTGCATGAAAGCATTTCGTGCATTTGCTCTACGAGGAGGCATGATTTGAAACAAATAACGACGGATTAGAAAGGAAAAGTTGAATCATACCTCATACACGATAAGAATAACAAAGGAAGTAAAGTTTTTCTTAAAACACTTCGTAGCCTCCCCCTCATAGTTGTGGCAAGCTTCACACCCATGAAAGAGACTCTACTTAGTGCGCTTTCAGACTTCCTAGGACTCTTGAACCTAATGCTCTGATAACAAGTTTGTCACGCCCCGAGGCTACCTCCTTGAGGTAACACGGGACCTAGGATCATGAGTGACCCCAAGCTAACCCTGAGTGTGCCACATAATAAGCATATTGAAAATAACTGAGTAAAACATATACTATGCGGAAGGTAACGCAGTGGATATCTAAAAATGGGTAAAAACCCAACTAGTCTGAATATATAAAATATACTAAGAGTTTAGTGATAACTGAGCAACCACTTAACAACTCAAGCTGAATCTACTAATATATGTATGAAAAGTCTCTAAGTGAGTTGAGTTGTTGGGACATCCCCCCAGCTAACTCTAACAAAATTGAAACTAAAAATAATGACTAAAATGAAAGCATGTCTATTGTCCTCGAAGTATGAGGACTCACCAATGAAGTTGCTGAAGTCGGACCGAGAATCGATCTAAGCGTGATCTGGATGCTGAGTGCCTGAACCTACATAATGAAAGGATGTAGCACAAAGTATGCGCCAATACTTGGAATGTGCTGATCATGCAGGATATAGATACTAAGCCGAACAAATATATATGAGCTAAACAAAGAATAACTGAGTAATGTCATAACTTGAGCAAGAATATATATATTGATATATAACTGAAAAACTGAACTAAATGCAATGACCAAGTACTAACCATGAAGATAACATAATGAACTGTGTACGGATATAAATGGTGAAAACCTGGTCAATGCAAGGAGAATATTGTGGGAGCTAGTATTAACCGACATAAACCACGTGTGCTCAACGTGGAGTCCGATGTATACGCCCATCAAGAGGACCCAATATACCTTGCCAGGGCTATAAAGGCATGACTATGGTGTGATCACTAATATTGATGCTCAACAGAGGGGACTTATAATCCTACTCAGGCATGTAGTTCTAGGATTATGAGGGTACATTGAACCCTAGTCCAACTCGGTGCGAATTCTACTCCTAACTAAATACATCTGAAGCTAAAATGCACTAAATACTAAATTGTTCAAAATATTGACATGCTAACTGAGAATGCAACATTTATATACTGAGAATGTGACATTCGAAATCTAGATAATGATATTCTATTTAACTGACCTAGCAAGTATAATTCATGAAGTAAGAGAATTTACACAAACTAGGGTTTTGAGTTTTATACAAGGAATTATGCAACGTTTCCAAGAAAACTTATTACTTGGACTAAGGATTCTATAGCAGCTGAAGTCACAACAAATTCCCAAGATTTTTCAAACCCTAGGTCTAAACAAGCTATGTAGAATCAAGGAACTGACTGAATTCGAGGGACCTAGTGGATGAAAGGAACCCACTAGTGAAATCCCACATACCTGGTGACGAAATCTATGAAGAAACCCTTCGGATTTCGGGGCTGAACTTGGAAGAATGCCTCGCATGTTCTTGGAAGAGATTGTCGCCTCTTTCTCTTCTTTTCGCTCTAAGTTGGATGATTTTTTTGGAAAATGAGGGTTCTGGGTATGTCTGACTAGGTTATTAGGCTTAGACTGAGTAAAACGATGTAGATTAGGCATTAAACGATGTTGTTTAAGGGCCCAAACGCATAGGGAAAAGAAGAAAACGACCCTGACTTAAAAGCTGATGAAGGCCATCAACTATGGGACTGATGGATCATCCTTTGAACTACCGGCCGTCGACTGGGGTCATGGTTCAAGGTCTTGCCTACAAGTCTTCACTAAAACGAGTATAACTTTTTACTTCGAGCTTGGATTTTAGCAAACTCGGTGGCGTTCGAAAGAGGATTCAATTATCCTTAATTTGATAGGTCATGAGCCACTTAATTAATTTTGTGCTGAAAGATATGACTGTTTGAAGTTTAACCAACAACCATTTCCTCTAAATAGCTGTTGACCCTCACCTATGGCCAGACCTACGGTCCGTAGATCCAACTATGGACCTTACTGGTCTACTGTGGGTGGGATCATAGACCATCAAATTTTGGACCCCAACAACGGAACACCACCTACGGACCGTGGGTCCAACTACATGCCGTCATTGTGAGCTGTCATACTCTACTGGACTTTACATTGTTGTAAAACTTAACTCACCATCCACGACACCCACCTACGAACCGTTATCTCACCTACGGCCTGTGGGTGGTGTCGTCAATGGTGTCACCAGACTACCTAAAAACCTGAAATTTCCATCTTTTCGAATCAGAGGTGTTACACCCTCGCTGCCTCAATCTTGGCTAGATCAACCCGAATACCCTCCTTGGGGACACCACGTGTCCCAAAAATGCCATAGAATCAAGCGACAACTCACACTTTGAGAACTTTCTATAAAGCTTCTCTTCATTTAATCTCAGGAGTACAATCCTCATTTGTTGATTGTGATCTGCCTCCATCTTGGAGTACACCAAGATGTCGTCAATGAACACTATCACAAATGAGTCCAAACAAGGACGGAACACCATATTCATAAACTCCATGAATAATGCAGGGGCGTTAGTCAAACCAAAAGACATCACAAGAAACTCATAGTGCACATAACGAATCCTAAATGTTGTCTTAGGGATATCTGATGCCCTAATCTTTAGTTGATGATAATCAGATCTCAAATTAATCTTAGATAACAAAGAGGTACCCTGAAACTAATCAAACAAATCATCATACGAGGAAGAGGATACTTGTTCTTCACTATCACTTTGTACAACTGTATATAATCAATACACTTCCTCATGGATCCATCCTTATTCCTCACAAACAACACATGATTACCCCACGGGGAAACATTAGGGCAAATAAACCCCTTGCTTAAAAAATCTTGCAACTCATCCTTCATTTCCTTCAACTCAGCTAGAGCAATAGATAAGGAGGAAAAGATATGGACTTGGTTCCCAACTTCATGTCAATGTCGAAATCAATATCCCTATCCGTGGGAACACCCGGAAGATCAGTAGGAAACACATATACAAACTCTCGAACCATGGGCTCAAAATCCATGGGAGGTGGCTCAACACTAGTATTATGAATGAAAGCCAAGTAGGAAAAGCACCCTTTATATATCAACAAATCTTTTAGCTCTAATGAATGAGTTAACCCTGCTAGGAAGAGAACCACTAGCACCCGTCCATTCAACTCTAGGGACATCTGACATTACTAAGGTCACAGTCTTAGCATAACAACCAATAATAGCATGATGTGGAGAAAGATAATCCATACCCAAGTTAATATCAAAGTTTACCATCCCTAGAACTATCACGTCTACCCAAGTATCATACCCAATCAAAGAAACAAGATAGGATCGATAAACTCAATCCACCACTAAGGATTCACCCACGGTGTAGAAACATGAATAGGCACAAGCATGCAAGTAGACATCAAATCAAACTCAACAGCAAAATAGGTAGACATATATGAGCAAGTAGATCATGGATCAAACAATACAAACACATGTCGATGGTAAACTAGGACATACTTGTGATCAGAACATCAGAAGTCTCAGCTTTAGGCCTCTATGGAAAATCATAGCACTGGCCATCTTGGCTGCCAGTAGCCTGAGTAGAACATTTAACTCCACGCTACGGAGCTAAAATACCCCACCAAAAGTCTTGCTACCTCTACCGGTCTAAAATTTACCTCGACCCTTGGCCAGATGCATTGAATCCCTAGTTGGAGCAGCTGACAACGAACAATGAGGTCCTTAATGAGTCTATAGAGGACACTGACGCATCATATGACTTGGATCCCTAAAAGTATAGCAAGTTCTCGGCACGTATAACTATTGTTGTGAACGCGATGAACTACCATGGCCACCTCGACTTGAACCATAAGACCATAAAGCTGACTACTCACTCTCAACTGCAGGCGTAAAAGCATTACCCGGTCCATGATGGTGAAAAGAGCTACTACCTCTATCGAAACCTCTGCCTTCAGATGAGGCACCAGAAAATTGACCAGAAGAACAGGTACTCTTGGGCTCCCCAAACTCCTCTAAGACTATCAACTCTTCCTCCTAGGCGGTGTGCACAATGGACAGGAAGGAAGCCCCCTTCTAGCTGACTTGAACACAAAAGACAGAGAAAGCCAACCCCCTCACAAACTGGCGATCTCTCTACGCGTCATTCAAAATAATAGTGATAGCATGCCCAGAAAGCTCACAGAAACGGACCTCATACTTAATCACAGACCACCCTGAGTCAAGCTCTCAAACATCAGACGACTCTCCTCTCTCATGATTCACAGAATGAAGCGGTCTAGGAAAGCACTAGAAAACACATCTTGCCTACCGGAGGAGATCAAACTAGTTTATCCCTCAGAAATTCCTCCACCACTCTTTGACTCGGCCACGAAACAGATGTGCAAAAAATCGGACACCATGAGCACCCACCATACCTACTACCTCAAGCATCTCATGGAAGAAGGTCAAGACCTCATGAGCATCCTCACTCTTACCACCCTGAAATTGGGTGGATTCATCTTCTGAAACCTCTCGTAACATTGCTTCTCAACTGTCGTGAGAATAACCTTAAGAGTATTCTGAACACCCACAATCGGTTTTGGAAACACTGGTGGCTTTTGCAACTGATCCTGAGTACCTGGAATGAACTGCTGATCTGGGGTATGCACGCCTACCCTCGTCTGAGAACCCTGTGGTTTACCTAACGTACCACCTTGAAAGAAGTTCTCTAGCACACCAAACATCTTCAACAAAGTCTCCTGAAACAAATGAGATCAAAACTCGGGAGGAACCTAGTCCTCAACAACCTCAACATGTGGCTCAGGATAAGCCTCTCTAACCCTGGCTCTAGCTGGTACTTCTCCACGGGCATGACCTCTTCCTGGTGATACTCAACTAGCATGACCACAAGCTCGGGCAATACCTCTACCCCTAGTTGGGTCTCAACAATAGCCTCAAGGACTGCCTCACCTCTACCACTAGAAACAAAAGCTCTGGTCCTCGGCATTTGCCAAGAAAACATGCGGCAACTCAGCACTAGTGTAAGTAACCACGCACGATAAGAAAGGATGAATAGAAGTAAGTTTCCTAACAATCTTTCTATCCTCTTGAAGATATGTACAAACATCTCAATCCCGATCCTTAAGAATCTACATAGACTTGACTTATATACATGTGAGACCTATTAATTTGGGGCTCTAATACCGTTTGTCACAACCCAAAAATAGACCTGATGATACTTGTCTACTTCCACCAAGACAAGTCAGCTTCAACACAACAAAAACGAAACAAATGTGGAATTACAATAAAAACAAGAACAAGATAGAGTGGAAAACTTGTTCTTCTATTTAAACCTCCAAAATTTGGTTGTCACGTGTACAAGCCACTAAATACATAAGTGTGGAATTAAGAAATAAATACAAGTCTCAGTCATTGTTTCTCATATAGAACAAAGTGTAAGAAAATGAAAAAGAGGGCACGTCGAATAAGAAGCAACTACCTCTTCAAATCATTGACAAGCCTCAAGATAAAAACAAGGAGAAAGACATCACACAATTTCGGGCTCAAAACCAACACAAGTGTAGAAGCAAGTGGTGAGTGCCAAAAACACGGTACCCAAGCATCAACCTACTAAACAAATCAACTAGCTAGAAAACAAACACCCCTCACTCTCGAACAGAACCTCCTCAAGCTACAACCTAGAAATTCTACAATACGCGGCTCACAAGGCCTAATATTCATAGTTCAATCTTCACAATTCAATAATCAAACAAATCAAATAAGTCAATCTCAAAGTAAAGTAGTTCAGTTACACGCAACAAGCATATCAATCTTAAGTATCAAGCAAGTCATGCATAAGCCTCAAAGGAATAAAGTAAAAATAATTAGTCTTTCACCGGAACCATTTCAAATCAGAACAATATCACTAGCTGAAACCATTTCCCATCAGCTTTAGATCAAATCACTAGCCGGAACCATCTCCCATCGGCTTTATATCAAACACTAGCCGAAACCATTTCCCATCGGCTTTATATCAGTAGGCGAAACCATTTCCCATCGGCTTTATATCAGTAGGCGAAACCATTTCCCATCGGCTTTATATCAGTAGGCGAAACCATTTCCCATCGGCTTTATATCAGTAGGCGAAACCATTTCCCAT
>JAJOOF010011662.1:0-32008 GCA_029582545.1 Solanum lignicaule
GGAATATGATATGAAGAGATGAGAGAGACTGGTCATGTGATCAGTTGCCCCGGAATCAACCACCCACGTTGGAGAAAGTTTGTCTGAGACATTAGTAATAAAAGAGTAAGAAATACCTGTGAAGGTCAATGAACAACTACCTGTTGAAGCTGAATGTTGCAAATCTCCAATTGAAACTGTAGAGTTATTCTCTACGGTTGCAGAAACATTTTCAGAGACTGGAATATTTGCGGCAGTACCATTTTCAGACATGGTTTGGGCAGATAAAGATAGCAAAATGGGATTTTTCAAGATAGGATGAATAAAATTGGCCAGGAATAAGCCTAAAGCTCTGATACCATGTGGAAAAAGATTATTGAATAATTTCATTCATATCTTTCTTTGTCATGTACATGGCTTTATATATAATATACATAAAAGATTGTGGAATAGAATCACCTAAATCTTTACATTAAGAGAAAGAATCAGAGATATGATATTCTAGATTACCACAATTATACTAAGATCTTAGAGGATCATATCTTGATATGAAGAATATCTTCTCATCTTAGAGGATCACATCTTTGATGACAAGAATATCTTCTTGGAAATCCTCCATCAGCCAACATGAGATAATCATTATTTTATATAATTTAGGATAAAATAGTTAAGTTCAACATGAAAAAGTTATTACATGTTGATTCCATAAAAAAGTTCATTAAATTAAGAAAAAGTAAAAAATGTCATTTCTTAACATGCATCTTTTGAAAGAAAAATAAAGCTTAAGTAAGAACAATTTAAGTTTATTGACTTCTCCAGTAATGTTTTGTGTGGTTTAATTTGAAAGAACATCTACAAAAGTACATTTCAATACCAAAGCTTTTAATTATTTATGTTTATTTATAAGTTAACCTTTTTATATTTTGAGAAAGTAACAACTTGTATTCTATTTCCAAAAAATCAGGTTTCACCTTGACTGTGGCCCTGCAACTCCAATCTATCTAGGTCATTTGAAGTTCCTTTGAATTGCTCCAACTTGCTGTAGAACTCAACTAACCTCAAAATCTCCCAGTCATTAAAAGGTCTTCTAAAGCTCAAATTCCATCCCTGTTCTGACAAAACTTAAGCCACAATGGCCCTTTGTTGTTGGTTTAGGATGTATATGCCGTTAAAGTTATCCTTAAGGGAAGCTTGTTCAAGCTAGTTTTCTTCCCAGAAAGAAACCTTCCAGCTATCTTTTGTTCTTATACTACAATTCTCTCTTAGCTTTGGCCACAAATTCCTAATGGACCTCCAAAGGCTGATTCCGTAAGTGTCAGTGGCCATTTTGGTGGTCCAATGATCTACCATTTCATATTTCAACTAGATTACTTCTTTCCAGAGTACCAGTTCACTAGATGCAAGTCTCCAAAGCCACTTCATTATAAGGCATTGATTCTGTGTTTTTAAGTAACTCACCCCCATACCCCCTTTTTGTTTACTCCCAATTAGTGCATCCCACTTTACCAAGTGGAATTTCTTGGTTTCACTATTTCCTTCCCAGAGAAAATTTCTTCTTAGAGCATCCAATCTCTCAATGACCCCATCAGGGATAGGTAAAAAGGACATCATCTATGTAGGCATTGAGTTGAAAACATTATTGATTAGTGTTAGTCTTCCTCCTAAGGAAAGATATTGACTTCTCCAGTTCACCAACCTTTTCTCACACTTCTCTACCACCCCATTCCATATATCTATAGACCTATTCTGAGCTCCCAATGGCATGCCCAGATAAACAGTTGGTAAATCCCCAATACTTCCACCAAGAAGCCCTTATTCCAATTGATGTGTAACCCTGAGATTGCTTCAAAAAGAACTAAAATGACCCTGAGAATCATGAGTTGGTTCCTACTGGCCTCACAAAAGATCAATGTATCATCAGCAGCATAGAGTAATCTCTAAGTTAGAGCATTCCCTGTTTGAAGCTCTAAATCCCTTCAACCAATTATTTTCTTGGGCAATTTTCAACATATCATTTAGACTCTCCATGGCAATGATGAAGAGGAAAGGAGATATTGGGTATCCTTGCCTTAAACCTCTCTGTGAGAAGAAGAATCCTGTAGGGGTACCATTGATAAGGACAGAATTTAACTGTGCTTATGCAAAACTTCATCCATCTTATCCCTCTGAATCCTCTTTTTGGGAGGGTCACCAGCAAAAAATTCCAATCAAAGTGGTCATAGGCTTTTAGTATATCTAACTTGCAAAGAATGCCAGGTATATTGCTTGACTCTATAGTCCACTAGTTCATTTGCCATAAGGATGGCATCCATTATTTGCCTTCCTTTGATGAAAGCCAATTGTTGGGTGTCCACCAATTTGTGTAGACACTACTGATCAAATTGATAGGTCTGAAATGTGTGAGCTCTTTAGCACCCATCTCTTTAGGAATCAAAGCTACATAGGTAGAGTTGAAGCTTTTCTCAAAAACACATCTTTCATGAAAATTCCTGATTGTACTAATTACTTCCCCCCTTATTACTTCCCAGCAATGGACATAAAAAGCCATGGTGTATCCATTAGGGCCAGGAGCTTTGTTTCCGGCACAAAGTTTCACACATTCCCATGTCTCCTGTTCCTCAAATTCGTTTTGTAACATTTGGTTGTCTTCAAAAGCAACTATGTGGTCTACCCTGCATCCATCAGATGGTCTCCATGTCTCAGTCTCGGTGTATAATCTTTGGTAGAAATCCACAATCTCCTTTATAGCTTCTCAATTTTTGGTTGCTTCCCCATACACCATTAGTCCATCAATATTGTTATATCTTCTATGAGCATTTGCTGATCTGTGGAAAAAACTTGGTGTTGTTGTCACCCTGTTTCAGCCAGTTAACCCTTGATCTTTGCCTCAAAGCTATTTCCTCAAATTTAGCTATGTTTTCAAAATCTACAAGGAGTTCTTCCTTTGAGTGTGTCTCATCTTCTCTTAGTGTTCTTTGATCCTGAATTTCCTCTAATTCTGTCAGTTGATCAAGGATGCTTTGTTTCTGGATTGCTAAATTCCCATGGGAAGTTTTACTCCATTCCTTCAATTTATCTTTTAAAGCTCTCAACTTGAAAGTTAAGATAAAATCTGGCCTCCCTTCACAGACTATAGAGTTCCACCACACCTTAACTCTATCCAGAAAACCTTCTGTTTGCAACCACCAATTTTCGAATTTGTAATAAGATCTTCTAGGTTCCCAGTTCCCACTTTGGAGCATTATGGGGGTGTGATCAGAGGTTACCTTGTGTAAGGTTGTCTGCTTGATGTTCTTGAATTCCTCATTCCATTCTTCAGAAAATAAGAACCTATCAAGACTGGCAGAAACATCATGTCTATCCCCTTTCCTCCATGTGTAATTGCCCCCTATCAAATGCGGATCTTGTAGGCTCATATCCTCAATGAAATTAGACAGATCATTCATTGCTCTTGTGAATCTAGAGCAGTTTCTCTTTTCTGAAGGAAATCTGGAAATCTGACTGTGTTGAAATCCCCACATACTACCCAAGGCCCATCAAACAGTCCTCTAGCTGAGCCTACTTCCCACCATACTTCTTCCCTTTCTACTCTGTTGTTTGGTGCATAGACACCTCTAAAGAAACCAAGTGAGGTCTTGGTTCTTTCCATTGAACTTAGAGGATATGCCCCCAAACTACTTACTTCTCCTGTCCATACTTTCTCATCCCATAGAATTAGGATACCTCCCCTTGTCCCACTAGCTACCAGTTGACAGAATCTGACCCCTCTGTTAGCCCACAATTCTTTAACCAAATTCTTGATATCTCCTTGAATTTTTGCCTCTTGAACGCAATAAACATCAGCTTTTCATTCATGAATTAAAGTTTTAATGCTACACCTCTTGCTTGCCTATTGATTTCATCATACAACAATATTCTGACATTAAATATTTTTTATAATTAGTTGAATATTGTATATCTTTTGCAAAATTTAAGTTCGCCAATATGGATCCAAATTGAGAGGAACAAATGAAATTGATTTTACATATGATAAAGTTCAATTGGATCATCGGAGACTATAATCTCAAAAAAAAAAAATAGTAGAATAGAAATTAGAAGAGCTTTTGTGCATGCATTTGTTTGATTATTTTTTTTAAAAAAAAGTCTAATATATAAACTGCGGAAAATCTTCTCCTTTAACTTCCAGAAACCTCTTTGTACTTCAATATTTTAGAAGAGCTTAAAAAGTGGCAAACTAATGTTACAAAAAAAAGAAGTAATAGCAGAAAAATTTAAAAATATCAATATATTTATTTTTAACATTAGTAAGCCCGGGCCAAATGGCACTAGTTTTTAGATAAAGCAGGAAACTGGTAGCATATAATTCTTCAGGATAAGAATTAAGCACCCCTCACTTGCTCAGTTGGGTTCAAGAATCTATCCTTCCCTAAGGCTAAAACTCCGCCAAGTGTGTGTGTGTGTGTGTGTGTATATATATAACCAAGAAATATTCCGCAATAGGGTTTGAGCCCGTGATACGCCAAACCACACATCAGGCATTGCACTCTTCCCTCTGACCAAAGTCCGGGAGCGGAAAAAAATACTCTTACCAGATATTAGTAGTTTTAAATAGAAACTACTAAAAGTACAAGCACATACCGACAAACACTCTACCACTTGTTCCATGAATAATTGTCTCGTCAAAATAATCACTTCCGCCAAGGATGCAGGTGTCGGAAACCCCCTCTCTCCGATTGAATGAGCGGTAGCCTCCAAAGCTGTTCTATCTGCTACATGTACACCAGCAGATTGTGTAGTCTCACTTTGTCCTCTAACTGCCAACACCAAATTTCAGTTAATAAGAATAGCTCTTACCCTCCCCCCCCCCCCCTCCTGTAGGAGGCAAGTATATGTAAAAGAAGAGAAAGGGACTTTTACCATTGGCTCTGAACTCTGCAGTTAAATGGCTCAAGTAATGGGTCAAGGTTGTAAGAGAATCAGGAATAACCTGCATGAAAAGAACAAAGATATTAACGTGGAAAACAACGGAGATGGAGTACAAAAACATATGAACAATGTTCTGCCATCTGAAATGATGCATGAGACGGTCAACATGTTGGTTACATGTTGAATGAAGAGTGTGCCCCAAAACATGAAGCAGAATTTGAAGTCGAAATAATTGATGCAAAATTTACCGGTGCTTGCAGAACTTCTGGTGGGACATCCGTCGGACGTGCAGAAGCACTAGTAGTGACACTGGATTGATCCCTTGTATCAGCTTGCTCAGTCTGTGATCTACCAGAATCTCTAATATTTCCTAGACTTGCCGGACCAAAACCCTGCAAAGAATACAGCATGCATGTTGACAAAGTCACAAACGATTATCCCACGGCCAAGACTGAAACTCCTCCCAACCCCACATATGGGATGTGTGTTCATTAAGACCAGGGTACTTAGTCCCTACATAACGACCATAATGGAAAAACTACTTGCCTCAGTTCCAAACCAGTTGGATTGGCTATATAGATCCTCACTAACCATGTTCAACAATTAAATTCATTTTGGGCCAACATTTCAAAAAATAAAAATGATAAGTACTTGAAGTTCTCTATATTTATTTGCAAAAGAATATACAATAGGGAGATAAGTCTTATAGAATGAATAGGAATATAAAATAGGGATAAAAGACCCTTAGAAAGCATAGGACCTAAAGTAAATGTATAAACATGACTAAAATAAATTCCCAAGAGATTTGGTATCGCCTATATAAATCTTTTCATTGTGTCCTATCTTTCCCAAGAGATGATTTAAGTCTACCTCGTCCCTTTTTAACACTCACCAGAATTTCACACCTGTGGGTCGATGCATTAGAAGGTCGACATAGAATATGGCCAAACCATGCAACGCGACCATAATGTAACAACACATAAGATTATTGGGACTTCCCAACATAACTTGCATTCAAACCAAACGACCCCTTCCACCTAGTGACAAGTATTGGGACTTCCAACTGGATAGTTTCTTCTCACACTTCTCAATGACACCATTCCATATTTCCTTGGATTTGGATTTGGATTTAGCTCTTAAAGCATACCAAGATGTACAGATGGAAGGACCCTACTTCTCCCCCCCGTGTTGAGGCTAGGAACTCCATATCATTGACTTCATTAATTGGATACAGTGAGCTCTTCCTCCAATTGATGTGCAGACCAGACAGTATACATAGATTCAAATAGAACCAAAATCACCCTCAGATACTTCAGTTCACCCACATTTGCATCACAGAAAATTAGAGTGTCATTTGCATATTGTAAGTGTGATCTTCATGCTAATGTTGTCCCTCCTATCCATTTCAAAACCATTAATCCAGTCGATGTGCTTAGCAGTTTTTTTCACTATATTGTTTAAAACTTCCATTGCCAAAATGAACAAGAAGGGAAACTAGGGATCACCTTGTCTTAGCCCTCTTTGAGCTTCGAAAAAACAAGAGGAGAGCCATTGATCAAAACTAAAAAGCATATTGTGGAAATGCAATGCCTGATCCAATTGATTCATGTTCCTCCAAAGCCCATCCTCTTTATAATCTCCAGTAAGAACCCCAGTTGACATGATCATATGCCTTTTCTATATCAATCTTGCATAATATTCCATGTTTATTCTGTTTGAGTCTTGAATCAACAACTTCTTTAGACATTAACACAGCATCCATATTTGCCTCCCCTTGATAAAAGTCATTTGTTGAGAATCTGCCAGTTTTGCCATCACCTTTGTTAATCTCTCAGTCAGTACCTTTGGAAACAGCTTATAGATACTTCCTATCAAACTAATAGGCCTGAAGTCTCTCAATTACTAAACTCCTTTCCTTTTTGGGATTAGAGCTATAAAAGATGCATTAAAGCTCTTTTCAAATACCTCATGTTCATGAAAATTCCTGAATGCATCTATAATGTCTTGTTTCATTATCTCCCAACAAGTGAGGATGAAATCCATAGTGAATCCATAAGATCCTAGGGCTTTGTGTCTAATACACCACAAAACCTCTTGTTCTTCAAATGTAGATTGCAAAGTCTCCTTTTCTTGCTCTGAAATAGCGGGGCAGTAGGCAAAATTGTAAACAGGTCTCCAGCTCTCTGTTTCTATATATAACTTCTGATAAAAGTCAATGATCTCCTCTCTAATTCTTGATGGATCTTCAATAATTTCTCCTTGAATCATCAGCTGGTCTATATTGTTGTATCTCTTATGAGCATTTGTGAAAGAACTTGGTGTTCTTATCACCTTCTTTTAGCCATTGTATCCTGGATCTGACTTCATAAAATTTCTTCAATTTTGACAAACTCCTCATACTAGATAAACAGTGCAGCTTTCCTCACATTCTCCTCACATATTTAATGGTCTGTGATCCAGGATAGCCTATCATACAGATAATTGCCCAAGTAGATTCCTTCTCTGAGAGCTGAGATGTCCTTGATAACTTTTACTCCACTCCTTAAGCTTTGATTTGAGAGCTTTGAGTTTATAAACGAGGATGAAGTCTGGCTTCCCTGAGGGCTAAAAGAACTCCATCAGTACCTGCCTCTGTCCATAAATACTACAGTTCCCAGCCACCACTTTATCTACTTTGAAGTAGATTTATTATGTGCCCATGTTCCACATTGCAAAGCTATTGGATTGTGATCTAAAACCAGTCTTTGCATTAGAATTTGTTATATGTTGCTGAAGTTGTCAGCCCATTCCTCTAAAATAAGAGTTCTGTCAATCCTAGATGTTGTGAGGTAGTTATCCCCTTTAAACCATGTGTAGATTTCCTCCCTTCCAAGTTAAGATCAATCAGCTTCATATCTTCTAAAGAGTCAAAAAATTCCACAATATTTTTGGATCTTCTCTTGCAATTACTCTTTTCTGTGGGGTATCTAACTATATTACAGCTCAGGATCCTTCCATCAGACCCCTAACTGCACTAATTTCATCCTATACTATTCTACTTTCAATGCCACAATTAGGGGCATATACACCTGTTAAATGACGAGTATTCCTGAAGAAGAGTTCAAATTTGCATGTAATAGTATAAGCTCCAATTTCTAGAACCTCCCCTTTCCACACGCTACTGTCCCACAACAATTAAATTCCCCCCTTGAACCATTAGCCTTCAGATATGCATATCTCACCCATCTACATCCCCATATTTGATTAATCATCTCTTTACATCCCCCTCCAATTTGGTTTCTTGGAGGCAGGATATCTGTGTTCCAATCTATAACCAAACTCTTCACTAATCTTCTTTTATCCCTCTCATTCAGATCCCTTACATTCCCCGAAACAAGTTGGAAATTCATGAGTCATTTGTTGTCAAACTCTTTCCCCTGCTCTTGTTACCACTGTCCTTAAATTTCACGTCAAAAGATACTAGGTCTTTTAGTTCCTGTATACCTTTGAATCTAATTTTCTTGAATTCCTTCTCCATCATTCTCATATGTCTACTACTATCTATTCGTCTCAAGAGTTCCATTACTGCCTCCCCATGTCCCTAAATTTTCACCCCAATCAATTTGCTCAACTTGATCAAATTTTGCTTGGCTTCCTTCCTAGATGAACCCAAATAGTTCCATTACTGCCTCCTCATATGCTTTGCTTCCTTCCTAGATGGAAGCCCAACCAGAAACTGGGAGTCATTCATAACATATATGTTGATTCCGTGAGAAGGCTTCCACATACTGCAAACCCATCTCCATATGTCAGTCAGAGTTGGCGTTTCTTGCTCATGTCCAAAAGTTTCCCCACAATACATCTGCCAAGCACATCGTCTTCTGAAACTATAGAGCTTCCAGGGAGGGTGATTCTGCAGGGAGTGATCTGTGGTGTCAAACCTTTAATTGCTTCTGTCTGCCATTTATTGCTTCTGTTGGCTTCAACAAAAGAAGATTTGATCTGATGTTGTCTAATAACTGCTGTTTTCTCACCCCTTTCTGAGACCCCAATGAACTTTGTAACTTTCTGAGCTGTTTCTATCCATACATCATTTCATGTAGTCTCAGGAGTTATAATAACTGACCTGCTGCCCCCTTGTATGTAGTCTCAGGAGTTATAATAACTGACCTGCTGCCCCTTTGTATGTAGTCTCAGGAGTTATAATAACTGACCTGCTGCCCTCTTGTATGTAGTCTCAGGAGTTATAATAACTGACCTGCTGCCCCCTTGTACTGCAATAAAACTGGCATACCTACCATGCTCATTGTATTTAAGAGTGCAAAAGAATTCAGCAAAGTGATGCTTTGTTTTCCATCTCCCAACTGTCATTCTTTGCTCCTTTGAAGCTTCAATAAGTACTTGGACTAGCCATCTCATAACTTTAAGGCTTAAAGTTACTTTCCTCATACCTGCTACGCACAGTCCATTCAAACCATGTTCCTGACCTAGAACTGAACTTAGAGATGTCATACAATTTAAATCTAGCGTGAAGGTAAATCCTTTCTTCCCCCATGTAAAAGTTGTGGTTCTAAATTCTGAAAAGGTGAAAGAAATAAGGGTGAAAGCTAGCACAGAAGGTGATAGCTTGGCCTGAGAAGACGAAAGAAAGTTTCCGGCTGAGAGATTTTGTCCATGGGATAATTTTAAAACCACATTTCAATCATCCATAGAAAAGGGAAAAGGACAAACTACAGCATAGGATCATGAGTGAAACCTTTGATACTTACATGGAGATCAATCCCCTCATTCCCACCGCCAGCGCTTGCAATTCCAAAAGATCCAAGCACAGCTGTTACAATCTTAAAATATGAAACAGAAAAAATGAGTTCCGTCTCCTGAATTCTGACAGCAAATACATCATGAAAAGGAAGAAAGAATGATAATGCCTACGCGATTCAAATCAGGGAAAATTCCATCTCCATGATCAGATGAGCTGTAGGTTCCAACTACCACACCAGGACTCACTCGGTTTCCTTGACTGTACCCAGCACTTGATGCAGAAGCAGTTGCTGCAATTTTAAACTTAATGGTTATAAGGAACTCGCGACATGACAGAATCCATATAAAGTTTCAAGACATGACAGAACCCATATAAAGAATTTATCATGGTATTGTCTTCTGTACATTTTCCGGTACTGTCCGACTTCGATTACATCCATTAATAATCAAGTTTCCCAAGCTTTCTAGCTCCCCAAAGTTGAAGGATTATAAGATAAATCAAGACAACAAGAATGAAGACCAACACAATGGAAGTTCATACGACTCTCTGAAGCTATAGTTCTTCATGTTTATTTTCAAATGGAATTCAATAGTTTGTCCAAATCATAACAAACCTTGGGGATCAGGGGTACTGTCTGATGAAGGTTGCCTCACAACCAGATGCAAAGTGTGACCGTCTTCCACATCTATTTGCAAATCTGTGAAGGAACTCAAATTCCTAAATCGTATATTAGGTGCATGCTATGTTCCTAAAACACATGAGAGTCAAAAGGATACGGTAAGCGGAAAGCAGCTGGTCATCCTTCAACACTTTTCCACGGCATATGAGCCGTTGTTGTTCTGTCAAGACACCAGTAACTGTCGCAATTTGTTCCTTCAATGCAGGGACTGGCACCTGTATTGGAATTGACAAAAGGTATTAGAATGAGTGTCAGAATATTCTAAAAGTCAAACAGATAATACTACAGTCAACTTTTAAACTCTTAGTTCAAGAGCATGATTGGTCTTTGTGATTGTATTCCAATATCCAACAAGAATGCACATTGGCAACTCTCACAGATACAGAAAATCGATGTATATGGAGCAATAATTACTTGAAATTCTACTGTTTGAAGAACTATATAAACAAATTACAAATAGACCGATTGGCCTTGATGTTTTTATTGTTTCCCCTGTTTGATAGGTAGCACAGCTCTTTTTCTTAAAGAATTGAAAATAAAAGCAATAGATATTTACACATTTATCCACTCGCAATGTATACGTCTGTGAGTCCAACATCTTTATCTTTATCTCAACTGTGGTCTCAGGACATTCAGCCTCACCACTTCCACAAATCTGCACATCTTCAGCACCGTTGCTAACCATCTTCTCCGGGTTTCTTTCGACCCCTGACTAACAATCAAATGACAAACAAATGTGAAAATAAGGTGAAAAATCTGCAGTAAAAAAACAGAAAAACTATATGTGGCAGTTATATTGCAGAAGAAAATATGAGTATCCAACAATTATCCATTAAACCGATACATCTCGGGGCATGTATAACCCTGTTTCGTTGTAAACTAGAAGAGGGAAGGGCAAATGAAGAAATTGTCTCTTCCATTTTTTGGTTTGTTAAAATAGGTATTGAAAGAAAAATAGAAGAGAAAACAGTCCTCTTTCATTGCATCCCACCTTATCTTTTACTATCTTGGCAGAGAAACTGGAAAAAGTTGTCAAATTAATCAATCAACTAAGCTTCGATCCCAAGCTAGTTACATCTTCAATATAGATCCTTTACATATTCTCCCAGTTCAAGCCAATTCCATTCCAATACTGGTAGTAACTACTCTTTTAAGGCAAATTGAGGGTTTTAAAACTGCCGGTTCCTAAAACCTTAGACTTGCCCCTACCCAATCTCAATGTAAGTGGAACCACAACATTATAGTCTTAATCTCAAATTAATTTGTATCACTATAAAGATCATTTGCCTCTATTGTGATACAGTCAAACCCCTTATTTTGAGTCTTTACGCCTAAAATAATGTTTTGAGACTTTCTACAAGTTGTTTTTACCATTTGGGACTTGTTGGGGTGGTTCGGTTTGAGACCGAAGGAGCTTGGGTGAGGTTTTCGGACCATTGGAACAAAAACTGCAGATTCAGTATATTGTTGTCAACTTGTGCACCACGATCACGGTCACCCTGCACAATTGCAAACAATGCTATCCCTCAGTATTGCGCAATCGTGCATGAAGATCCCGATAAGCTAAGTGGCCAATCACTGCAGCGTGATCATGTCCCATCTTCAGTGATTGTGTAAGCAAATGCCTAGGTCCTAGCCAGCCCACGTTTGTTCAGCACGATTGTGCAAGGCATGCAGTGATAGCGGTAATGTCCATTATTAAACGCACCAGATTTTGCCAAAACTACGTCTAATTTTCCATGTTTTAAGGGTTCTAAGCTACAGGATTTCACTCTTTCTGAAAAGTAACCACCTAGTCTTTGAGGTAAGGTTTATAATAGTAGCTTTGGATTATATACATGTTTTCCTTTGAATTTTTAAGATCAAAACATGTATTTTCTAGTGTTTTAAGTTGGAATTAACCCTAACTCGTTGAATCACCTAAATTGAGATTAGACCAAGTAAAGCAAGTCAAGATAGGATTTTGACTATAGATTTAAATTCCCTAGCTTACGGGTGATCTGCTAATATAATTTGTTCCGGGTTTTGACCCCATTGACCCATATTCGACTTTGACCAAAGCCTAGATTTCTAAGATGGGTCCAATGGACGTAAATTAACCCCAAGGTTCATTAATTTGGATAGATTGAGAATTTTATCAATCCTTGGTGCGGGGAAAAGCTATTTTACATCGGTAGCTTTTATGGATACCATGTATGTTTAGACATTGACCTTAGAAAAGCATGTTTAAGAAAAGCCAAATGTCTACTATAAGTTAGGGGGTGACTATGTAAACAAGGAGACGAGTGTATACATATACACAGGTATATACATTCAAGTCACGAAAATTGCTAGTATTTATGAATTGTGTGTATTATCTAAAACACACATATGATATGAGTTTATAGGCGTTCTCATATGCTTTATTTAGATATAAGGAGATTATATGTCAAGTGGACAAGTCAAGTGCAACCTAAGGAGGGCAACAAGAAGGGGAGGGCAAAGTAGTGATGTATGGGAGAAGGAATAGGAATATGGGAAGTGTGAGGGGTAGAATAAGGAAGGAAAGAGGGGGGGGTTGCAAAGAAGTTATTTGATAGCTAATAAAATTGTTAGTTGGAATGTGAGATGATGAATGACACAAACAAAAGGGTCATCATCAAGATAGGGATTAGAGTGTAGGTGAAATATGACCAGTTACAGGCTCAGGGAAACGCAGGGGGGATATTGTCACTTTGGGATGAAAGGAAGATTGAGATATGGAGGTGAAGAAAAGAGATTATATGGTAGCAGCGACATTTAAAAATATTGGGAATGGGACAGAATGGGAATTTAGTGGAGTTAATGGTCCTGTTTGGGAGGGGTCTAAGGTGGCTTTTTGGGGAGAAATGGGGACAGTTTTGGGACAGTGGAATATCTCATGGGTACAAGGTGGAGATTTTAACACCATCAAATTCCTGAAAGAGAGGGTGAGGCGTAAGGTGGTTCCTAGGGAAATAAAGGAGTTCTCGGAGCATTGATAACTTTTTTCTTATTAATTTTCCATTGACAGGTGCTGCTTTCACTTGAGTTAGGTCGTAGGATTCATCTTTTAGATAGAGACTCGTTCTAGGTGTCTGCCTCATGGAAGGAGTTTGCTCCAAAAGTTATACAAACTATCCTTATGAGGTTGACATAGGATCATTCATCCATTTTGTTAGATGGTGGAAGAGAAGAACTCCCTTTAGATTAGAGAACATGCGGTTAGGAGAGACGGACTTCATGAAAAAATGGTTAGATGTTGGAACAACTACGATGTGGTGGAAAAACTGTCATTCAGCCTAGCAAAAAAGCTGAAGATGCTTAAAAAGGAAATAAATGTGTGGAACAAAGTGGTGTCTGGAAGGGTACAAATGAAAATAAAAGGGACTATGAACGATATGGGGGAACAAGGTGGGACTTGGGAGAACTGTCCATAAAGCCATCAACTTTAGCCACATATGCTAAAATTTATAGTAGCCTTGATTCTTTTTGTGAACTGTCCATGAACTCATCAAGGATTATTGTAATTAACCGATCCACTGAAAACCAAATGAATACACTGAAAAACTTAGAGCTCAGGCATAGAAACATTTCATCTAGCCAACCCAAATTAGTTTGCAATTGAGGATAAGTGATGTTGCTTTTGTTCAGTAATAACCAAAGAGGCTAACAAGCTGAATACATGTCTCTGTACACAGAAAAGTGTCAAATCAACAAAGATGTTCTTGTAATCAAGTGGCCATCACAGCGTATCTGAAAACTCAACCAACGAAAACGTCCTGCATTCTCTAACGAAAAAAAAAAAACAATCTTGCTGTATGAAGTTGGTTATGCTAAAAAATAGACCATGAATTACCATATGCCTAAACAGGAGTGAGAGCATAAACATAAACAGTACAACTTCATATATATACCTGAAACTCCTATACATAGAAAGTAACAGAGAAAATTCTAAAATTGATGAGATGAAGTACAAAAGTTTTTACCAGTTTCGTGATTTGATCAATCAAAAACAAGAATCAGGAACCCTAGAGATTAACGATGTATAAGAGAAGAAAGATGAAAAGTAAAGAGAATCAGATACAAACCAGAAAGAGAGCTTGATCGACAGCGTTTCGTAACAAGTATCTACTCAGCTGAGCGGACAACAAACAGAGCTGATGACTCTCTCTTGCTATTTTTCTGTCTGAACGCAGCAGCAACTGTAAGATGAGATCCCTTCTTACATGCCTATAATACTTTGCTTACCTGTTTATTTTCTTTGATGGTCCTTTTTTTTTTTTAGATAAATAATAAAAGAATATCTATATTTTTATTTGGGAATTAGGACCAAAAAAAAAACGCATAACACATAAACTGATCTTTAATTTAGCTTCAGTTGTCAACTATGACTTTCAAATTTGATTGTGCACAAGTAGACATTTAAACTTATATTAAATTGAATAAATAAATAAATAAACACATTCGTCCTATATGGCATCCGACATAGGAATTTTGTGTCCTATGTGGCGTCTTACTTATTTAATTTTATACAAGTTTAAGTGTTTATTTGTTCACACCCAAAGTTGGAGATCGTAGTTGTTAACTGAAACCAAATTAAGGGTCATATTTATGTATTATGCCAAAAAAAATTAGTAAAAAAAATTCTAAAAAATGAATTTCACTTGATTTGATTTGACTTGACTTGACTATTAAACATGTAGAATAAGAGAAGCCTCACAAATTACCTTTTTAAAATTTTATTTATTAATAATTAAATTATTTCCTTAAATGCTCACTCAAGTTTTTTAAATTACATTCAAATATCACTTTTATTTCAATTATACTAGGACCAAAATACTACTCAACTCTCACTATTTTTCTTAAAAAGAAATACAAAACACCTCAAAAATCGCTTTCTCTCTTAGCTGGCATGATATATCATTCAACTTTATTTTTTTAATAATAGACTTATTTACTAAAATTATAATCTTCTTTTTAAAAAAAATACATTAGTTTACCATACATAAACTTTATATTTATCATACTTAAGAATTCTTGACCATATTTAAAATTTTATATATTTTTCTACTATGAAAAATAGCTTTTAACACTTGCTATAAATGTCATCAATTTTGAATAGTTATAGACAAATATATTCAAAACATATCACGATTTTAAAAAATTCAATTGAAGTTCAAATTGAGCTATGATATACAAAGCATTTCATGAACGTTAACTTACATTATTTTGATCATACTACTGTACAACAGATCAATGATATTAAAAGTCAATTAATTATTAAAAAAATTAATTGTGTACTTTAAAATTCATATTTCCAATATCTTTGAATATTTTTATTTTTTCAGCAGTGATCTCTCTCTCTATTATGCAAACTCTAGTATGTAACTCTTGACCCCATGGCCATTATGGTGACTGGTCAGTCGATTCCATTAGCTTTTGATATACAATTTTCTACTCTCCCCTCTTCTACATCTTATTCAGATAAGAACCTTATTGATTTGCCTAGAGAATCTAATTTGCCTAACGGGGGAGCGTTTTGAAATTTAAAGAAGGCAAAGATGCAGCATTATTGAAACACACAAATATGAATTAACCGGATATCAAAGCTTCTGAAGGTGATCTGATATTGTTTAAATTGTCTACTTATAATAATGGTGTTCTGCGTGTGACATGGACGGAGGATGAAGTTAAAAGGATAAACACCTTAGAAAACCTTCAATATGCAGTGATAGCAAAATTTTCATAAGGTTGGCCGAAATTGGAGGAATTAAAGGAGCTAATTCCATCTCAATGTAATATCAAATGAGATCGTAAGATTGGGACTGTTGAGAAATAGGCATGTATTAATGAGGCTGAAGTTATTTGAAGATTTTGTGAACATGATGTCTAGGCCTTCTTATTTCTTATTATATTATTGATAAGGAAGGTATGTCATACCCTATGAGGCCTTAATCTATGATGAAATATTCAAGATTGTTGAAGAAACCATATAAGTTATGATATGAATTTTCTTCCTTGATCTATAGCCTACATTGTTTGGGAAGGAATCTTTATTTTCACTAGCTTCAACAATTAGGAAATCAATTCACCTTGATAAGGTAACTATTAACAAGATGAGACTAAGTTGTGCAAGGGTTAAAGTACAAGTAGATTTACTGAGTGATTTACCTAAGTTTGTGGAGTTAAAAGTTACTAATCCCTCAAAGAACTCATTTAGAGTTGAAAAGGTAAAGTGATATATGGTATGCTTCCAAAGTACTGCAAGAAGTGCAGACTACAGGGTCATAATGAAGATGACGATAGAATTCTTCATCCTGAATTAAAAAGGAAAGAATAAACAGAAGAGAAGAAGGAAAAACAAAAGGAAGCATCTCAACAACAACAATAAAGATTCCCAAGAAGAAATTATAAGTAGTGGATTCCTACTAGCAGAAGATTCATTAGGAATAACATCAACTCTGTTAATACCACTGGAATGGAAATAGAGAAAGAAAACGTTACCACTAGTAACCCTTTCAATGCACTTACAGAGGAGGATACAGAGAATGCAAATGCAACAAAGGATATTGTTGTTTTAGAAGATAATTTGGAGTAGAGAATATTAAAGGGTGGATTTATAATGCCTTCTACAAATCAGATAACAAACATGAGGAATAGGGTACTAGTATGCATGTAGTCACAAGTAAAGAAAGCCGTGAAGAAACTAACACAATTACAAACACAACATATAAATGATCCATCAATGAATACGGATCACAACAAAAGCCAGAATTAGATGAGTTAAATATATCAATATGATCATGAAGACTTGAACAAAGTTGTTGTTGAACATTCCAACCTGTAGAGCGTAACAGAGGAAATCAACACAAGTCGCAGTGTTGAAAATCAAGCTATTGTAAAATTGGTTAAGGGGCATACAACGAATACTAGTCAAGAAAAGGAGTTCCCCACTCCTTTGCAAATTGATATTGTTGATACTACAAATGCCTCTAAGCAAGAAGATTTGTTAGCCCTTCCATATAGTGACAATATTGTGGAGAGAACTAATAAATCACTTGGAAAACAATTGATAAAGGAGCCATCAATATGAGATGATAAACTAATAGTACTTTTTGTTGAAAGTCAACAGAGTTATCCTATGAAAATGCTTCATGAACTAGTCTTTCATCAAGTAGTAAATAAGGAGAAATCAATATAAGTGATACCAACACAAGAGATACATTTAAAGGTGCAGGAACATAATGAATTTGAAACCAACAGAATTTCTCTGAAGTTTGTAAAGAAGCAGGAGTATCACCTCAAGAGAAATCAAAGAAGAGAAAGAATAAACCTCTATGAGTGGAGCATCTAGGGTTAATCTTGTGATGTTTGGAAGATCTATTTTGAAATGAAGTACAAAGCTCTCATATGGAATATCAAATCTATGAGGCCTCGTCATTCTTTCCATCGAGTTCAAATGTTTTATAGGCATCACAAATTTGATTTGTGGCACTGATGAAACTTTTTCAAGAAATAAGGCATATTCAGCAATATAAAAGAAGATTGGGCATGACTTATGAAAATTATAATGTAAACGATAAGATATGATTATTTGTACATATGGATGTAATACTCAGAATAATAATTGGTTGTGGAGTTACTTTTTGCTAATGGTCATCAGATGATTAATACTTTGATATATGAAAAATATAATCCCTTTAAGAGACTATAATTATGGAATGAGATCTATCATATTAGCCAAAACATGGCATACCCTTAGTTGGTAGGTGGAGATTTCAATGTCATTTTGAATGTTGAAAAGAAGATTGGGGGACTGCTAGTGTATCCTAATGAGGTGGAAGATTTTTCTTTCTTTGTAAACTCATGTGAGTTGGCTGATTTATCCTTTAAAGGAAGTCCTTTCACACGGTGGAATGGTGGGGCTGATGAAAAGTTCATCTTTAAAAGATTGGACAGATTGTTTGTTATCATTTTTATCTAGGAAAAATGTGTTATGTGGGTTAGAAATTCTAGCCAGATCTAGGTTAGATCATGCATTAATTCTTCTATCTTGTGGTGGACATGTTCCATATTTCCATAAGCCTTTCAGATTTCTTAAAATTTTAGACGGAAAAAAAAAATTACAAAGAGGTGGTGTTACAAAATTGGGTTGTTAAAGGTTATTCAGATGTCTTTATTGTCCTGAATATGAAAATAAAGAGAACTAAACAAGCACTATCAAAATAGGGTAGAGATTGTTATGAAGATATTTTCAACCACTCCTTATCAGGAAAGATATTGTCAGAGTTAAAGAACAACTATTTGAGGAGTCATATATTGCTGCCATCAACGCAATACTTAGTAGAGCTCATGTTGAGTATAATATGAACTTACACTTTGAGAAGGTGTTTTTGAGATAAAAATTAGGTATTTAGCGGTTCACAGAAGAAGATAAAAATATAAAATTCGTTTATTGTCTTGTAAAAGGTAGAAGGAAAAGATTGAAATTTTTTAATATCCAAAAAGTTGATGGTTCATGGACTGAAGGTAATGAAGTAGTGGATGAAGCCATTGAATTTTATCAAGACCAGTTTAATATAAGGTTAGCTGACATGTACTATATTTGGTTCCTTCTGTGATATCTGAAGAAGATAATGATGATTTGAATAGACCTCCTACCTTTGAAGAAGTCAGAAGGGTAGTTTTTTTTTTAGCTAAATGGAGATAGTGTATGTGGTTTTGATGGTTTTACTAGTCACTTCTATCAGGTTTACTGGGACATTGTCAGTAATGATATGTTTGAAGTAGTAAGTACCTTTTTAATGTTTTGACTTTACCTAAGTTTATTACTCATACAAATTTGATTTTAAACCCAAAAAAAGAATGTGTTTTTTTTTTTCCAGATTTAACACCTATCAGTCTTAGTAATTTTCTAAATGAGGTCATTTCCAGATGTATCCATGACATACTAGAGGTGTTGTTACCAAATCTTATCTCTACTAACCAATTTGGCTATATCAAATGTAGTAATTTTCTAAATGAGGTCATTTCCAGACGTATCCATGACATACTAGAGGTGTTGTTACCAAATCTTATCTTTGCTAACCAGTTTTGCTTTATCAAAGGTATGAGCATTATAGAGAATGTCTTACTTGCGCAAGAAATTATAGTAGACATCAGAAAAAAGGAGTAAAACTACTAATGTAGTCTTTAAGCTTAATATGGCAAAAACGTATGATAGAGTGGACTAAAGTTTTTTTATGTAAGTTCTTGAAAATATGAGCTTTCTATTTTCTGAAAAGATTTGGAGACTAGTTGCAAATAACTGGTACTATGTGTTGATTAATGGACAAACTTCTAGGTTTTTTTTATTCTACTTGAGGGGTTTGATGAGTCTGAGATTTTGAATCATTTGAGGCCTTTTTATTTCAACAAATAGTGTCCTCAATGCCTATTTTTATGTCCTTATCTGAGGATATTTTGATGTTTTGCAGCTATGAATACTAAATGACAAGGCAAGGATGAATCTGAGAAAAAAGCCAAAAATACTGAAAAGAGTGTAAACTCCTAGCTGAGGGATCGCCTAGCACAATGGGCGGATCGCCTAATAGGTCGGGATATCACCTAAAGTGATGGTGTTCACTTCTGAAAATCTTTAAGGTAGGTCGGTGATACAAAGTGTAAACGGTGATTCGCCGAAGCAGTTGGGCAAGCTAAAACCTCCACCACCAAAAGTGACAGGCTGACTCAATAGAGTTCGCCGATTGAGCTTCAAACACTTGAATTTTGAAGCCAAGAAAGGGTGAGCTGAAGAATAGAAAAGTGATCCGCCGAATCATGTAGGCGAGCCCGACTAATGTCACCAATTAGGTCACACATGAAATTTCAGACTAACTTTATGTGAAAATATAAATAGCCCAAAGGAGAAAGAAAATATACATTTTTTTAATCTTTTGATGTTTTATTTTTTTACAGTGGAACTTTTACTTTCTACCCATTCTAGCTTTTTTCTTAGTTTGGGGGTTTTTGAACAATCTTGTAATTGAGGGTTCGATTCAAAGTGGGTGTTGAAGATTATTGTTGATTATTAACACTTTAATGGCTGAAAACATAATAAGTATAATTTCTTTTCCTTTTGTGATGTTTGGTTAAAACCTCAAATCTAGGGGTGCGATTATAAAATTTGGTGTTAATTTAATTTAGTGGGTCTAGTGTCTTTCTCTGCTTTTCTGATATTCACTCATGGATTTTAGCTATTTAACATTGGCTTAATTTATGGGTTTTGGTTGCAAAATTAATCGTAGTTTAGATCTTTGATTGATGCTTGAAAAGATTAATTGAAGTGGGTGAATAGCTTAATACTTGCAAATTGGGTTTGATTATTGTAGTTTGCTCGAAAGAGAAATTGTAGTTCCACTCTAATTGTCAAATCTTCTCAAAAGAGAGATTTTAGTAATGTATTTGTATTTTACATAGATGAGACCGAAAAGAGATTCTATGAAATGATGCATTGAGATCAAAGAAGATTTGTGTCGTTAGAGATTACCCAGCCTATCCATATTTGTCTAGCATTATTGAGCAAGCACCCTTATTTGATGTTGATACCAACTCCCATGCCCCTACGTCATGTTTTACTTGTTTAATCCCTAGTTTTAGTCAAATTGTGATAATTGATTCCAAAATCCTTTTATTAAATTTGGTGGAATTATCCACCCACTTGTCCTAATTACTACAATGAATTGGTTTGCACTTTTATATTCCTTATTAAATTCTTACATGTAGATCACTCGTTGTGGGATTCGACCCCGACTCTTTTGTTGGATACTTATATTACTAGTGATCGCTTATTCATTTAATTGTTTTAGTGAGTAATTTGAGTGTTATCAGGGTAAAGCAAGGGGATCCTCTATCCCCTTATTCTGAGGTTCTTTCTAGGGCTCTAAATAACTTATATTCGTATTATAAGGATTTTGGTCTACCTAAGTGGAGTGAAAACATTACTCACTTAGCCTATGCTGATAACATCGTGATTTTGTTAATGTTGATTGGTTCTCTATAAAATTGTTGATGAAAACATTGCAGGACTATGAAAGGAAATGAGGATAGAAGATTAACAAAGAAAAAAATGTCTTTATTATGCATTCTATGACTGTTCAAACAGATATTTAGCTTGTAGAAGAATATGCAGGTTTTCCTAGAGATAATTTTCCCTTAACTTACCTTGGATGCCCTGGCACTCTTCCTAGCAACACCATCCAAAATCCAAAGAATGATGGTCATTGTATGGCAGTTACTACTCGAGGGGGAAAGCAAACCATTAATCCACCTATGCCGTCTGTGGTGGATGTTGAGATTAGAAAAGAAGGTGATGTGGTAGAGGTTAGAGAAGAGTCTGAGAATGCGACAGAGAAAAAAGAAGATATATCTCAGAAAGTGGTCCCCATACCTAGACCTCCACCACCTTTTCCGCAGAGGTTAGTGAAGAAGACGGAAGATGGTAAATATCGTCGGTTTATTACTATATTGAAGCAGCTTTCCATCAACATTCCGTTGATAGAAGCTTTGGAGCAAATGCCTGGGTATGCGAAGTTTATGAAAGATATAGTGACAAAGAAAAGGTCTGTGAGTTTTGAAGATGATGATAGATTACAACATTGTAGCGCTATTGCTACAAGGTCTCTTGTGCAGAAGAAGGAAGATCTGGGTGCTTTCACGATTCCCTGTATTATAGGGTTGTTACATTTTGCTAAGGCATTGTGTGACCTTGGTTCCAGCATCAATCTCATGCCATTATATATTTATAAGAAGTTGGGTCTAGGGAATCCAAAGCCTACTACAATGCGGTTACTTATGGCCGATCGAACCGTGAAAAGGCCCATTGGTGTACTCCATGATGTGCTAGTAAAAGTAGAGTCGTTCATCTTTCCGGCGGATTTTGTGATTCTGGACTGTGAGGTTGATTTTGAGGTTCCCATCATCCTTGGGAGACCATTCCTTGCCACAGGGCGTGCATTGGTTGATATGGAGAAAGGGCAGATGAAGTTCAGACTAAATAATGAAGAAGCAACTTTCAATATTTGTAGGTCCATGAAGCAGAATAGTGAGCTCCAAACGGTATCTGTGATAACTTACAGAGTTGAAAGTGGAACAGAAGTGCAAATTGAAGAGCGACTCGGTGTTGAGGTACTAGCAGCAGTGATGATGAACTTTGATAGTGATGGAATTGAAGAGTACGATGAGTTGGTAGATGCACTCAATAGGTGCGAATATAAGTCAAAACCAAAGAAGTATGAGTTATACATGAAGAATCACGAGTCTCCACCCGCGAGACCATCTATTGTGGAGGCACCAAAATTGGAGTTTAAGGCTCTACCACTGCATTTGAGGTATGTATTCTTGGATAGAGATAATACTTTGCCGGTCATCATTGCGGCAGATTTAAATGCGAGACAAGTAGAGTGCTTAGTGACTATTTTAAAGAGGTTCAAGCAAGCTATTGGGTGGACTATTGCGAATATTATTGGAATTCCTCTCGGTATTTGTTCCATAAAATCCAACTCATGCTAGATCACAAACCTAGTATTAAGCACCAAAGAAGATTAAACCCGCCTATGCAAGAGGTAGTTAAAAAGGAGATCATCAAGTGGTTGGATGCTGGAGTTATCTATCCAATTGCAGATAGTAGTTGGGTATGTCATGTTCAATGTGTGCCCAAGAAAGGCGGGATTACTGTGGTTCCTAATGAGAGAAACGAGCTTGTTCCGATGCAGCCCGTGACTGGATGGAGAGTCTGCATGGACTACCGGAAGCTAAATGCTTCGACAGAAAAGGACCATTTCCATATGCCATTCATGGATCAGATGTTGGATAGACTTGCTGGTAAGGGTTGGTATTGTTTTCTTGATGGTTATTCGGGCTACAACCAGATTTTTATAACTCCGGAGGACCAAGAGAAGACCACTTTCACTTGCCCTTATGAGACTTTCGCCTTCAAACGTATGCCCGTTGGGTTGTGCAATGCTCCAGCGACCTTCCAGCATTGTATGATGTCGATATTTTTTGATATGGTGGAGGACACTATTGAAGTGTTCATGGATGATTTCTCTGTGGTAGGTGACTCTTTCGATCGATGTCTGGATCATCTGGCTGAGGTGCTTAAAAGGTGTGAAGATGCAATCTGGTGCTAAATTGGGAGAAGTGCCACTTTATGGTGAAAGAAGGGATAGTTCTGGGGCATCAAATTTCTGAGAAGGGCATTGAGGTAGATCAAGAGAAAGTTAAGGTGATAGAAAAACTTCCTCCACTTATCTCATTAAAAGGTGTTAGGAGTTTTCTTGGGCATGCCGGTTTTTATAGGAGGTTCATTAAAGATTTTTCCAAAATTGCACATCCTCTGTGCAAACTGCTCGAAAAGGAGTATAAGTTTGATTTTGATGATGCTTGTCTAAGAGTATTTGGAGAGTTGAAGGAGATGCTGGTTAATGCACCTATCATTACTACACCGGATTGGGGACAACCGTTTGAGGTAATGTGCGATGCGAGTGGAGTGGTGCTTGGTGTAGTATTGGGACAGAGGCGAGAGAAAATTCCCCATCCTATTTACTATGCTAGCAAAGCTTTAAATGTGGCCCAGAAGAATTATACTGTGACTGAACAAGAGCTTCTTGCGGTGGTTTTCGCATTCAAAAAATTTTGATCCTACCTGCTTGGTACTAAGGTCATATTGCATGCTGACTATTCTGCGTTAAGGTATTTGATAGTAAAGAAGGATGCAAAACTGAGGCTGATTAAATGAGTATTGTTGCTGTAAGAATTTGATTTTGTGGTAAAAGATAGGAAGGGGACCGAAAATCAAGTTGCCGATCAGTTGTCCAGATTAGAGAAAGAGGCTATGCTTAAGCTTGGTGATAAGACTGAAATTAATGATACTTTCCCAGATGAACAGGTATTAGCTGCTTCTCATGATCTGATTCCTTGGTTCGCACACTTTGCTAATTATTTGGCAAGCGATTTGGTGCCCCCAGACTTATCTTTTCACCAAAGGAAAAGTTTATGCATGATGTGAAGAAATTCTTTTGGGATGAGCCTTACTTGTATCGTAGTTGTGCTGATGGGATTATTCGTCGATGTGTGCCCGAGGTTGAGATGTTGAGTGTACTTGAAGCATGCCATTCATCGCCTGTTGGTGGACATCATAGTGGTATTCGGACTGCGCATAAGATTTTGCAGTGTGGGTACTACTAGCCTACCATCCACCAAGATGCTCATTATTTCGCAAAGTCTTGTGATCGTTGCCAAAGAGGGAGGGATTTCAAAGAGGCAAGGGCTTCCTATGAATCCTATATTGGTGATAGAGTTGTTTGATGTATAGGGCATTGATTTTATGGGTCCATTTGTGGGTTCACATGGAATGAAGTATATTCTTGTTGCGGTTGATTATGTATCAAAATGGGTAAAAGCAGTTGTGCTCCCCAACAATGAAGGTAAAAGTGTCCCCGCATTTTTGAAAAGAACATTTTCTCTGGATTTGGTACACCTAGGGCGATTATCAGTGATGGAGGTTCCCACTTTTGTAATAAGTTGTTCAAGGCGCTACTTGAGAAATATGGTGTCCGCCACAATGTAGCCACTTCTTACCATCCGCAGACTAGTGGGCAAGTTGAAGTGTCCAACAAAGAGATCAAACAGATTCTGGCAAAGACTGTGAATGCTAATAGAATGGATTGGTCAAGGAAGCTCGATGATGCTCTATAGCCTATCGCACTACATACAAGACTCCCATAGGTATGTCTCCTTACCAACTTGTATATGGGAAGTCCTGCCATTTACCGGTAGAGCTAGAGTATAAAGCTTTGTGGGCGATGAAGAAGCTAAATTTGGATTGGGGCGCCGCATCTAATCAAAAAATGAATGACTTGAATATAATTGATGAGTTTTTTCTTAAAAGCTTAAGAAAGTTCAGCCTTATACAAAGAGAAGATGAAGAGGTATCATGATCAAAGAATTGAAAAGGGAGAATTTGTGGTGGGTGACCTTGTGCTTTTATTCAACTCTAGGTTGTGCTTGTTTTCGGGCATACTCAAATCCAAATGGACCGGGCCATTTTTGCTCACAAAAGTGCTTCCCCATGGAGCGGTTGAGCTTGAGAACAGTGAAGGAACAAGATTCATGGTTAACGGGCAAAGGATCAACATCTATCTGGGAAGCGCAGAAAGTGTGCAAGAAGTTGTTGAGGCCTATCATCTTGATGAAATATGAGTAATCAAGAGGCCTGCGTCGTGCCGCGATGTTAAATCAAGCACTGCTTGGGAGGCAACCCAAGATGTAAAATCTAGCCAACGATAGGTTTTTGTTTTTCTCTAGTAGTTTTCTTTGCTCAATTGCGTCTCTGTATAAATTTAGATAGGTGTTTTAGTTTTGTACTAGTGTTGGCTAAAACTAGCATAGGGTCCGTGTTGAAATAGTGTCTAGAAAATACAAAAAGAATGGCCTAATGGTTGCTACATGTGCAGGGGCGAAATAAGAAAATCTGCAGAAAAAGGTCTGGTGTAGAGGTCTACGGACCCCATCGACGGTCCGTGGTTCAATCCACGTACCGTAAATGGTGTTCGTAGATCTCAGGTAAGTTCTGATACTTTCCATGTTAGAATGTCATTTATGGTCCCAATCTACGGACCGTAGATAGATCCACGGACCGTAGACGAGGTCTCGTGGATCCAAACCCTAATTCTGTTTGACCCGACCCAGACCCCCCTTATTTAAAACTCCCCTAATTTGAAATCATTTTCATTTCCCTCCATTCACTCTCCAACCGTTTCAAACAACTAAACTCCCCTAAAATCACTCCATAACTCCCCCATAAAATCATCCCTTCCATTCCCCCATAATCTCCACGATTCCTTTCCATTCTGAATACTAATCATTCCATATTCCACAATAAGGGTCCGGTGTTTTGGTTAGTAACGAAGAGGTGATTTTTGGTCTTGCAAGCATCTGCCATCACACACTCGCCCCATTCCTGTTGCTGTAAGGTAATAGACTTTCTCCTCACTTTGAATTTCGATTCATTGATAGAATATAGAAAGTCAGGGATTGGGTCTTGACCTTAGGTAATTGTTAGATGAAATTGCATGCTAAAATTGGAAGTTACAATACCCTTGGAACGATAGATAATGATTGTGTTGCCTTGTTGTCTGTGATTATAAGTCTAAATGTAAGTTTCGACTTAGGGTTCCACAGTTTGTCTTAAATACTTGTAAAAATGATTAATCGAAATCCTAAGAATGACAAACTAGCATGATTAAGTGTTGAAATGCATGATTAGACTAGGACCCTGTTGAAAATGGTCAAATATGTGAGATTAAAAGTAAAGTTTGTCTAAAACCTGGCACGGATCCCATCCACGAGTCCCCGTTCACGGACCGTAGATCAATCTACGGACCGTAGACAAGGTCCGTGAATGGAAGCACTTGAAAAGTTCAGCAAGTGTGAAACCACGGATGTGGACTATGGTCCGTAGATTGATCTACGGACCATTCTGTACAGCCGTGGTTTCCCTCTGCGACCAATGTTGTTGGTCTCCTGATCCACGAAAGGGATCCACGAACTGTAGATCACCACCGTGTATGACCACTGTAGTCACTGTCTGAAATTTTTGTTAGTCTTTGTTGGTGTTCGTTTTTAGTTCTAAATTTATTTCGAGTGTGTTGTTAGTTAGTCTTGATTCTTATAACTCTTCCACAGGTTTGATGGCACCAAAAAGCTAGTCACCTACACAAAAATGGGCAAGTCAAAATCTGTCGCCCCCAGCTTCAGGTTAATTGATGAAGATAATGATATGGAGACGGATCCGGCATACGTTCATCACAACACAAAGACCTTTCCCACCGCGCCCCGAGTCACCAGAGGCACCCCTAGAAGGTGATTCCCGACGTAGTCACTGTCTCCCAGTCTGATGAGGAGCACACACTGATCGGGTCACCAACTGAGCCTACTTCCAGTTTAGAGAATGGGTCTGCGTTCGGCTCTGAGTCTAGCCATGCTTCAGGTTCCGAGTCTGCCCATACTTTAGGGTCCGAATCTGCACAGGCTTCAGGGTCCATTGCTAAATCAGCCACAGGTTCCGGCGATAATGAACACGCAGCCTCATCTGATGAGGCCACTAGCTCAGAATCAGTACTAGCACCACGAAATGATGACCCTACTCCAGTGGCTGGCGAGCTAAATAGATGGCGTGTTGAGGGCAAATGGCAAATTTATCGGGATGCCAAGATGAAGAATGACAAAGAGAAGATGGGCCGACTTATTATAGAGAAGCGGAGAGTCCTCACGGGGAGCTTGCACACTGTCCCCGACATCCACCGGCTTTTTAACTTCATAAGTGTGACTGGATGGCTCAAGACCCTGGGACCTATAGCGAGGAGATTGTGCGGGAGTTCTATGCCTCCTATGCTGCCACTCTCCGGGGTTCGATTGATAAGAGGGCCAAGCCCACAGCCCAGGACCCTATCACTTCTACTATGGTCCGAGGTTTTCAAGTAGTCATCTCATATACCACCATCAGCTGATTCCTCTATGGCCCTGGTCCTGATCATACTTGGGACCTCAACACGGCCGAATTTGATTACAGATGGGATGTTGTGCGGAGTGGAGCCTTCACCCGTAATGCCGAGAAGAGGGAGGCTGCCTTACTATGGTTCGCTAGGCACATAGCTGCAGATGGAGAACGTGTGGAGTGGGTTAGTTCACCACGTTTGGATATTCGGAAGGCCATCTCGACTTTGGTGGCCAAGTTTTTTTGGTTACTGGTGCGGAACAGGGTGTCGCCTACAAAAGCTGACAACCAACTCACATGGGACAGAGCCGTCATAGTTGCAGCATTAGTAGCAGGATTGGAGATCAACTTTGCCCGCGTGCTGCTGGCAGAGATTAACGAGAGGGCGTTCAAGACCTCCACTACTTACCCCTTTCCATGTTTGATTTTCCAATTGTGCAGGGACTCTGGCGTGCCGCTCTGGCACTGTGATAGGTTGATCCACCCTACGGGAACCTTAGATATTGGCCTGATCCGGAACGAGGCAAATGTGGCTGCTCTTAGCAAAGGGCCACAGATCGATGTGCCATTGGGTACTGATTTAATAGATGTTGTGGAACAGATGCATGGTGATGAACCTGTCCCTCCAGCCCACACTGATGATGCCCCCGCCTCCTCTTCTCAGGCCTCTAGTCAGGCCTCCAGCTCATCTAGAGCCACCCCGAGTCTAGAAGTTAGAAGCCCAAACAGCCACCTTGCTGCACCATATTAAGCCTTGGATGCAGAAGTTGATTGATGAGTCCAAAGAGCGAGTAGAATCAAGGATGGAGGCAAAAATGGACCAAAAGGTCCAAGCAGTTCATAAGCGGCTCGATGCCTTCGAGTTAAGAGTTCTAGAGAGGCCAGCTTCTACTACTGATATATCCTTTTTTCGGACCAAGCTAGCTAGTCTCTGGGTCGATGATGACACCATCCTATCTACACCAACTGTTGAGCCACAGGCTGCACTCTCTGCGTTAGGCGATGATACAGTCCTGGGTGGACTATTCAGTGGAGATGATGCGGATGCGCATCCCGAGCCTGCCCCGTGGTAAGAGGCACCGATCTAGTCACAAAACTGAGCTCACGAAGGAGGAAAAGGCTAACAAAAATCAGCACAGGCAGGAGAAGAAGGTATGGAAAGCCTCCATAATAGACGAGCAGCTGAGGCAGCAGAGGGCCCGTGAGATAGTTGCTGGGGCGTCGAGTTCTATGCCCGTGTCTGAGGTTCTGCCTACTGTGGCGATTGATGTGAGCACCACTGATGGTGTAGTTAGAGTCGCAGATAGCACTACTGATGGTGTTGTCCTTGTTGATGCGGGCACTACTGAGGGTGACCCGAGTGTTAATTTAGCGGGCTTCAGGAAACTGGACCCACCCGTTTGTTGATGGTTCGTCGGCGCTATGCGCCTCAACTTTGCTTCACCCAAATCCTTTATTGTTTACTATTTTTCTGTGCATTGGGGACAATGGCACCGGTTTTTCTTGGGTGGGGTAAATGGATTGTGAGTGATAGGGTGAAATCTGAGTAACCCAACTTATAATCCTCTCTTGGGGTTTTCTTGCTTGTGTTCTTTTCCCCTGAGAGACTGTTTAATTTCTATTGAACCGGCATGTGTTAGGATCGTATGTGTAGAAGCATGAATATGAATGAAGCATGATGGCTTATGAAAATGATACCCGTCCAAATTTTGTGTGCTAGAATTTGTAGGCTAAGATAAGTTGAATGTGTTGACTCTGAGTATGACATGGTAATGAATCAACTTGATGGCATGACTTAAGCTTAAACTTGCATTGGGTAATTTAATAATACGATAATGAAACTATGTGCCAAGAGTGTGTGAGAATAGTTGATTGTTCAAACAGTTTTTATGTCAATCTAGAACTTGCCCGGTTAGTCATGCTAAAACAATCTACTCTAGAGGCTAGGAAGTGATCATAGGCCCTTGTTCTGATAAGTCCGCAAATTGCATAAAATAAGAATCCTACCAAATGAAATAAATGCTTCATTTGATCCAAATGTTTTGAGCCTAAATTAGACCATTTCTTTCTAAACCCCTAACTCACCTTCCCATAATCTACTATGTTGGCCTCAGTCCCTCCTTGGACATGTGCACCTCGACTTAGGCCAAAAGCCTAAGTTGAGGGTGGCAAATGTAAAAGGTAACCTCAATCTTGGCCCTGATTCGATATCGGGTATTGTGTACCTCAACCAATGGAAAACCCATAAGTTGAAGGTGGCTATGAAAGAGGAAACCGAAAGAAAATGGGTATTAAAAGAGTTTGACATTGAAAAAGAGAAAAAGAAAAAGAAAGGAAAGGATGTGACTTGTTGAAATCTAAAGAAAAGAATTAAATGCAAAAAAGAGATGAAAGTGAAAAATAAAGAGCTACAACGTCTAAAGTCACATTCTTGGTTGAAGAAAATCAAGGGAAAGAAGGTAAAAAGATAGGATGTCAAAAATAGGGCAAAAATAGGTTGAAAGCCTATTGTAATGTCAAGGAGGGCAGAAAGTCACTAAGAAATACCCAAATGTACAACACCTGACCCTGAGACTACGTTACAAGCCAAGAAAGTCCTATAATGATCCTACAATCTAGTCTAGAGAGTCTAAGCAGTGAAAATAAGGGCAAGCCTATGGTATTGAGCATTAACTGTACTTGAAGTTACTTCTGAGTGTGAGTGTTGAATGAATCCTTGTACTAAAATTCATATTCATTGTGTGAAAAAGGGATTTCGTTTGAAGTAAGGGCACTTGTTACATTGTCGAAAAGTTGGTACCTTGGTGATAGTGAAATAGTGTATGTTGTGTGTTGGTTGGTCGATCTTTGTCATACTTTGACCCGCATGAATTAGCTTGTCGAGTCTAAAAGAACAGACTTTGCACTAGAAAAGAGAGTTGGGATAGCGAGTCATGTGATTGCTTGGGCTTGAAATTGCTTGCTTCTATACAAGTGTCGTTTAGAGTTTTAGTGTGTCGCTTGAGGACAAACAACGATTTTAAGTTGAGGGTGTTGATATACCATGAGTTTACGGTTTTTTTAATACATTTCACTTGAGAGTTGTGTGTCTCTAGGGCATTTTTGTATTGCTTTTTATGTGTTTTTATCATGTTTTGCAGGAAAGATGTTTAGGCGCGTAACTAAAGAGACAGCTGAAAGAAATGCAGAACAAGGCATCTACAGACCGTAGGTCCATTGACGCTCCGTAGATAGTGACCGTAGATCAACAGGCAAGGCATGAAAATCAACTCAGGGAAATCTGACCAAGTGTGGAACCACGGTGGCCATTGACGGTTCGTAGATTGATCTACGGACCTTACTGTTGATTCGTAGAATGATACTGCGAGGGTTCCAGTACCTGATGTTTGAAGATTCTAAGTGTGGAGTTACGGAGAGGGATTGACGGACCGTAGATCGATCTATGGTCCGTACTAGAGTTCTATCGTTTGCTTCAGAGAAGCTGGTTTTTGGGAAGCTGAAATATTTTCTAAGTCTTGGTTGACGGAAGGGACTCATGCAGCGTAGATTCATTGACGGTCCATGAGTCAGTCTCGTGGAATGAAGACGCGTGCCTGAACAAACTTTCCTTGTTTTGTTTCCCTTTTTATTTAGGACTTGTTTTCTATAAATAGGGTATGTAAACCTCGTTTTTGGGGGTTAGACTTTATTACTTTTATTCTAGTTCTTGACTTGGGAGATTAACTTGCAACCTTAGCAATTCTTAATTTCCTAATTTCGTTTTGAATATTTTGGTGTTGCAATTCAAGTTGAAATTCTAGGTTTAGTATTCTTCTTACATAAGTTCATAATTCTTTCATCTAAAATAATGAATTGTGTTCATATAATTAGGGGTAACTAAACTCCACAACTAGGGTTGTGGGAACCATGAGCGATTAAGAAAGTATGAGTAAATAAGCAATTCTTGAATAGTGTTGTTGCATGCACTGATAATTCTTTCATTTAGAAGTCTTTTTAACGAGTGCACGCGTTAGAACTTGCCTTGTTGCTACTTGCCGGACCAAGGAGGTAATCAACAAGAAAAGAATTATCAACATAGATTTAGTGTGATACTATCCAATAGGCTAGTGTCGATTGGTGCGAAGTAATAACTAAGCCAAACATCGAT